>DWPV01002198.1:0-17887 GCA_018251915.1 Urbanus proteus proteus
TCCACTATTTTTTTCCTCTGGCCGGCACTTTCATTTTTGGGTACAAAATGTTCGAGACTTGAATGATCTCCTTTAAATTCAATAATTTATCACTCTCAAAAAAATCATGATGAAACCTACTATAAGTAGGTAAAATTTTCAAGTGTAAGAAGTAGTTATCAAGCGTAGTGGTCCATAGCTTCTCAAATTGAGTGGAAACCAAGTATTAAAGGCAGGGGTTTAATGATGAATATGTTTAACAGTATTCGGATTTTAATCTACATCACGGTATTAATCTACTACATCACGGTCGATCACATATTCATCAATAATTTCATATTTGAAAGCCGGAGCACCAGTCGTGTGCTTGACAGCAAGATTATCGGACGTGCCGTAACGGGAGATTGCTATGACCCAAATTGATTTTGATATGGAAGTATATGACGTTATCTGATGTACGGGTTCAACGAGCTTTGAGTATCATTTGAAACTTTGTTACTGTAATGTAGAAATTTGAGACAAATAAGTACTAAATCTTCGCCAGGTCAATACATAGGCAAAGGGTGTGTATGTCATTGAATTAAGTAAGTTTGAAAGGATTACATAATATCAACATGATTAATATAATAATATAATAGAGTATAATAATAATATATTGTAAAATTCGATTAATTATGGCTTTAAGTACCTGATAAATGTAATATTCTGACTGGAATTGATTCTTAATATGAAAAACGCGTAACTACTTTTTTTTTAAATAAAAACTTCGCTTATAAAAGTATCAATTCATAAAATAATTGCGCAGAAAAGTACAAGAGGCGATGAAGCGATAGCTTTTACCAAAACTAATAGAAAATGAACTTCTAAAAACATGAAAGTAACCAATTCATAGCGTTTAATTTCAAAACGTGTATGGTGTCGTAGGAATTTCGGCGTGGCATCGACGATGGTGTTGTGTAGCGATACTCGTCCTGGTGGCGGGTACGGCGTGCGTGGCGGGGCCGCTAGCCTTGCGGGCGCCACCGGGGGCTCCGCTGCACGAGAGACTCCGCCTTGCAGAACGACTGCTCCACGATACCCCCTTGATAGACGGACACAACGACTTGCCTTGGAACATAAGAAAGTTCTTACACAACCGAATCAAAGACTTTCGGTACGTACCAACTAACCGACTGGATAAAACGAGCAAAATTGGAGCTGTTCTTTAATATCAGTGTGCTACATGCACGGTTTTTTGATTGGCAAAAATATAACAGTTAGTTGAAAACACACACCGAAAATTTTAATAACTCGTACAGATTAAAGCTTTCAGCAAGGTTTTTCATTAAACAGTTTGTAATCCAAACTAAGTTTTTAGCCCTAAAATAGTCAAAGTGGTTTATTTGCATTATATTAAATCAACTATCTACGACTTCAGTATTCCAATTGAAATTATAATAAAAAACTTAAGCATTCGTTTCTTTTTATAACTCTGTCCGTATATCTATATAATTATATTAAAATTTATGTTACACAGATTTGATGAGGACTTGAGGACCATATCGCCATGGGCGACCAGTTCATGGAGCCATACCGACCTACCGCGACTGAAACAAGGCAGAGTTGCTGCACAAGTATGTATATTTCTATTAAATAGGTATCTAATCAAATGAAAATAGTTTAAAAATACGCCACGTTTATAAAAGAAACTAAAATCTAGAAAGTTAAAGTTTCACATTCAACTTTTACAAACTTGCACTGCCATTTCCTATCGCTACTTAGATGTCTAGTTATATTTTTTGTAAAAAACCTTTCTTACTAATTCTCTACATTTTATTAGAGCGCCACTTTAAATAAGTTTAATATTCTTTTCGATACATCGTAAAGCCTACCTATGCGTTTAATGAAAATAGTTTAACATTGGATTGGACCAAACCACAAACTGTTTGAATATATCTAGGCTAACGTTATACACACACCAAACCGCTTTTGAGCTCCAACCTTATCGCGATATTTCGACACAATGAGCATAAACTACAGAGACAAGCTTGTTAATTAAACAGAATTGATAATTATTTTCAACTTCAGAGAACAATTCAGTAGGATGGAATAGCTCATAAATAAAGGGAATTTCTCAGGTAACGATACCTCAAATGCGATAAAAAATAATATAGAGCACAATATATTTTGTTTAACCGCTGAAGTTAGCTCACGTTTCCTATTACATGCCAGTGCGTACGTTGAATACGAATGAAAGCTGACTCAGAAAGCGCAGCTTGCAGGTCGTGCATGACATTTAATCAACTGTGTGTCAAAGTGATGTTCTGAAATCAGTTCTGGGCGGCATACGTGCCCTGCGACGCTCAGCACCGGGACGCCGTGCAGCTGACGTTCGAGCAGATAGACCTGATACAGAGGCTCACGGACAAGTACCATCCACAACTGACGCTGTGCACTTCGGCCGAAGGTAAGTTTTTGTAATATTATAATTTTTAACATTCTATGCAGATCATCTCACAATAATCAAAGGTACCGACGAGAAGTCTTGCACGCCCCCTTTAGCCCATCCATCCATCCAACTGAAGGTTAATCGCTACAGAGCTTTTAAAGTCTAATATATCATTCTTAATTAATTAATTTACAGTCCAAAGATTTTTTAGATTCAAGGTCGGTTTTATACAAAAAGTGCTTTTGACAAGTTCAAATTCAAGTGTTTTTGGGACCATTCACAAAAACCTTACCTACACCATGGCGAGTGAAAGTTATAAATGAACACGACCTACGGGCTAGTAGGATAGTTGCTCAGTCAGCCCTACCGCACCCGCAAACCTTACAATAGTTGCCTTTGAATTAACCTTTAAGTTTCTGAAAATAAACTAAATAATTAAAATGAGGTAGGTATAACATTAATTACAGTGTTGACTCATTTTAATAATACTTACTCGGAAAAGTCATCTTTTGTAGGTACTATCGCAACTAAAATGTTCCTTACGGACAGGTAATGGATTTAACTTTCTAATATTTTTATTATAAACTAGCTGAACCCCGCGGTTTCACCCACGTTTAAAAAGTAAAAAGGAATACGTATTTGAACATAAATGTCATCCCGCTCTCCCGCGACGGCGTGCGCATGCGCGTGGAGCGCGCGCTAATAGATTTTTCATAAATTTAAGTAGCCTATGTTACGCCTTAGACCTTCAGCTATCTTCCAGTGAAAGTCCCATCAAAATCCGTCCAGCCGTTTAGGAGATTAGCTCAGCCAAACAGACAGACAGACAGACAGACAGACAGACAAAATTTTTTTTAATTGCATTTTCGTTATCGGTATCGTGTATACTTTCATATGCATTGAGCAAAAAAATTATATTTTGAAATCACAAACAGACACTTCAATTTTATTTATTTGTATAGATTCAACGAGTATACGATTCAACCTACCTACATATTTTCTTTCTATAATATCACTTCCATGTACTAAGTAGGCTTTACCTATATTTATGTAAATTTTAATTAAAATACAGTCGTTTATAGCCTACATTCAATAATGTTGAAGTTGAAACCTCATTTGCGCCTGTTTACAGCGTACAACATTTCAGATCGTAAAATTGGAGTGAACCCTCTTAAATGCCTTACAGTGGTGATGCATGATTACCACATCAACGATTCTTCACTGCTGGGCATCGTTCTCTTAGAATAAGAATGATATTTTTTACGAAAAAACTAAATAGATTTTAATATGTATTTAATTTATTTATCGTGTTTGCGGGGATGATATTGATTTCATCATCGGTTTGAGTATACCGTCTTAGGACCGCGATTTGATAGTACTTACGGTACTAGAAATGTTCTCGTTAAATCTATGTAATTTCGCAAGTGATCATGCATTTTCACATTGCTAATTCTTATATTTGTAATCTAGTCTAGTCTAGATCTAGTTGTGAGTAGATATCCAATAAAAAAGACAAGTTTAACGTGAATAACAAAGATTAGGCTATCGTCCGCCACGTTGGCAGTACCTACGAATTGCTTGACTTTACATAATTTTGAAAATATCTTTTATCATCATCTATCATGTACATGTTATGTAGGTATGTTTCTTCAGAATGGTCGCAATTGTTAATTAATTTCTAATACGCACCTAACTTTAAAAAAAACAGATGTACCTACCTAGCTTAACTTGAATATGAACCCCGGACCCCAGCCCTAGTGAGCCGTCGAAGTTCATACCACTACTAGACTATCACTGGTCTTTCCTGACCATTAATTAAAATCAGTGATTACCAAGTAATTGTCTCAATTACGTACACAATTCGCTTGGAGCATAAATTTCTGCTAAACTACTCATGGGATATATAAAGGAGATTATAATAATGAATGGCTCAACAACACACATGCGAGCTGTTATCACAAGTGATATATTATGTATGCATACGTGTAAGGCACACGCATGCTTGTAACTTTATTTGTACGCAGTTTTTAACTTTCAACGCAGAGCGTAATAATTTCGGGATAATAAATAGCCTGGTCCTGGAAAACCCTTTACTTTTAAATGAAGTCCCGTCAAAATCGTTTTAGTCAACTCAGTTTTTTATCAAAATGATAAATAATAAATAGGCAGTGCGAAAACAAACTTATATCCAACATACAAATTTATTATGTCGTCCAGCCTATATAATATTTAGCAGTTTTTCATTATTTATTCTTTACATAATACGATGTACTTTATACTATGAAAGGTACCTACGGCTCATTTCTACGGAAATGAATGCGCTCAATTGGCTCGCTCACCCTTCCTTATATTTCCTTTAATACCCGGAATATTGATTACCTCTCGTGCTCCTTGGAAAGTAAAAGAGCGCTTTGTTGTGTATTCCAAAAGCCTTAGATTATTAACAAGTTCTTAGATAAAGCCCACATGTAGCTCACTGATGGTCTTCCCGCTCTCTTCCACAATTAAGAAATACAAACAGGTTAATACAAAATTCGATTATTATTTATAGGAATATTTTAATTATTATTTATAAGTCCAATATATTACTAAATGGCAGTGGTCGATTTACACATTTACCAGGCTAGGTTATCAAAATAATGCTTTGTACTGCCTAAAAGGTCGTAAAAATTTATATGGTTCCAAAATTTGTCGGCGTCCTAAATGTAGCAAATATCCAAATAATAATAGAAATGCTTAAAAATTATTAGTTAACCGACCCGAGGTCAGGTGACTGTTGGCAATATACCATATAAGGCCTATTTCCAGCAGTAAACCAAGGGCTGATGCATGAACAGAAACCATCCGATAATCACTTAACAACATGGTTGTTTAGTGATTAACGGGCTTCCCTACCTAAGATATGGATGTTAGGTACCTATTCCATTGTAGTCCAGAATGGGACCAGAATAGAACTACGGTATCTCCTGCCTGTCGCTAAAGGCGCCAAAAGAGGTGCGGTTTAGGTGCGCAAAAATCCCACATAACCTGACGTCGCTCCTGAGGTACCTTTTAAAAGTCTCGCCCAAGTCAACAAAAAAAATTAGAACCTATTTCATTTGTGGTTTCTCTATATTGAAGTACCTAATACCTTTATAAATAATTACATTTATTGTTGAATCTTTATTCGCATAGCACGGTAATAACATTTTCCGCTAAATATCAATATTATTCTATTGTCCGCAATTCATTCTTTAGCAAATAATGGGATAAGAGCGGTATAAATCAGCGGTAAAGCTCAAATTAGCATAAAGTCTTTGAATAATCTACTCTCGTATTTTCTTAAGCCAAATTATTTTTGTTATTTAAAAGATTTGAATAAAATGTATCTTACTTTTACATAAGTACCATTGTATAAAGACTTTCGTCTATTTATTTATACTCATTAACATACTACGATAAAGATTAGAACCGTTTGTAGGGTAAACTCGACGATTTAGATATCAAGAGATACTCCATAATTATGTTTCATACGTTAAAATTGAACAAGTAGATATGTAGGTAGGCATTTAATGTTTTGTATTAAACAGGTGTTTAATACAAAACATTAAATGTTTTATATTAAGTAGGTAGTTAGGTATTTAGTATAAAACATTATGGTATCGAGAGTATAACAAAATTATATAGTGAGTTTATTAATAATACCTTACAATATAGATTACGACGATGAAATGAAAAAAATACTTTGAAGAATATCGTTGAAACACATTAATCAGTTGTGATCCTTCTTTAGTATTGATATAATATCAATCATAAATACAAAAAATAAAAACACATTTTAGATAGAAGGAAAGGACGAAATAAAAGAAAGGAAACCTTTCGGGGATTGGGTCCACCTCAAACTTCAGTGTAGGTATACGATGAAATATCAAAAGTCCAGACGGAGTGCGAAACGTCGTTAGTTTTGGCAGCTACATTTGCAAGCATGACGGCAACTAATAATAGCGTAAATAGAATTCACGGAGAGTAGATTTTGGTTTGTTTACTTGTATTCATAAATCGAAATAAAAGTTAAATTTAGAGAGACTGATTCATGACCGAGCTGGGTAATAGGTACTGTTGCTGTCTTACTCAGTAGGTAAGATAGAAATATACGAGTAAATAGACGAAGTCCAATATAAATTATATGATAAAAATTTTAGTTTGTTGATCACTTTTTTCAATGATCATAGATGGATTAGAACTACCTTCAGTCGCTACGATCTTATATAGCTATTATACATATCTAGTGATGTCAGCACAATGCAATCAACCCTAATCAGTAGAAATCAGTACATCACTTTCGCCTTTCACATGTTTCGGATCGATCTTATAACAGCCAACTAATATTCCATGAATGTTGTTAATATCGTAACAGCTAGAGTTAGTAGGCGGCCTGCAGCATTTGTAGCGCGCTGTAATTACCATTCCAAGCCAGTTAAACCATTGTAAGGCTTCATAAAACTTTTAAAGTCGTAAAAGATTATTGAGCTGGTTTTCTCGTCGAATCATTTAAAGAGATTACAGTCAATTCAAATACTATGAAATTGTTAGGTATCATTTCAGTATGATATGTTCAGTTTTTTTTTTGTATCTACACAAATATACTGATGTTTATCTGTATTCTATATGTATAAAATGATAGTGCCTATTATTTAAAATATATAGAATGAATAAATAGGACTAGGTACTAAAGTACTTAATGGTAAGAGAAATTATTTTGGACGTTTCCGTCTTTTGACGAAGTACTAGAAAAGTTTAAAAACATAAAACAGTTTAATAACATTACTATATTATTGTCTATTTCATATTATAATATGTAAATGTTCAACTTTATTCACGTTTGTAACCTGTCTTATCATACAAACACCTAATATTTTGGTTTATTTACTGAATACAATCTTAACAAATGCG
Source organism: Urbanus proteus proteus (assembly GCA_018251915.1). NCBI lineage: Eukaryota > Metazoa > Arthropoda > Insecta > Lepidoptera > Hesperiidae > Urbanus > Urbanus proteus. The sequence goes on from DWPV01002198.1 coordinate 7,340, forward strand.
CCCGTGGAAGACAGGCCGACGGACAGGTGACACATGAGTGAGCATACTAGACTTTGTTTTTCATAAACGTACGTATGTACATTAAAACAATATTATAACAATGATTTTTTTGCAGATATACTAGCAGCACACGCCAATCACCGCCTGTGTTCATTAGTAGGCGTCGAAGGCGGCCACGCTATTGGTGGATCGCTGGGTGTTCTAAGAACTCTGTACCAAGTTGGCGTGCGTTACCTTACACTCACTTCGACTTGCGACACACCGTGGGCTGAATGCGCCTCAACTGATCGCCTCGACCCTACTCAAAGAGGTGGTCTGACACCCTTTGGGAGAGTAAGTAACCTTTCTTATCTTAACACATGCCGTGTGGTATCGGTCTTAAATTGCACCACTCCGTCTCTTCCCGTGGGTGTACTAAAAGACAACTAAGGGATTAAATCTAAGAGATGGGCAGCAGCATCTTCCTGTGTAACATCAACACACACGGCCGTCATAAACACATGCCAAGCTCGTTGACTATTGCAAAAACCTTAGGGGTGGCCCATATTCATTAGTAAACCTCAAAAGACTGACGAATGAGTGGATGGAAATAACTTTTAAGAGATTTTTAGTAAGTCCCTAATAGTCTTGTTACTTTCCTCTTGGCACCCATTCGAAGTAATATACAAGGCGGTACGTACCCGAAACAATACCGTAAAGATTGAGACGTCGTCGAGCAGAGTGAGTGTGCCATAATCATAAACATCCTGTGCTACGGCAATATTTCGCTTTGTACGAACTCCGGCTGCCTGCGAAGCAGTTTCTTTGTTTTTCATGCAACGATACTTCCCGTAATATTTTCTTTTGTTGAAACCACTCACTGCGTGCAACCCAGCGGTGCATGAGTACCAATTATATGCATAGTAAAGTACATTTATAGCGAGAGGAACTGTTCCACATTATTTACTATTCGACTTTGAATAATAGCTCACGTTAGCTACTTTGTCAATAAAGAACTGTAGGTACTTTATAACTTGTTATAAAGATATACGAATACTATTGTATACGAATACTAAAAAAATGTTTTCTTTAATTGAATAAATAAATTATAAAAATGCATAGATATGCATATATAACCAAAAAATCAATATTACTTATTTAACAAAGAAGCGGGAGGGGCATATCAATAACTTTTAAGTGAAGAAATAATTGACCATGCCAGATGTTAACTGGTTAGAAAGGTACTCTCGTTCATGGATGTACAAGAATATTATTAAAGATTCATTGCTCCCTAAGGGCTACGTTCATCCAAAGCAAACAAGTCCCACACTGATATTTCATGATGAATATAATATTAGCGATGATCCCGTCAAACCACTTATAACTTTATCACTTTTAAAAGTATAATTGAACTCATCAAGTTCAGTACCTAATTGATTTCAATAATAAAATATTGAGAGCGCAAATATTTCTAAATATACCTACTAAGTATATATGAATGCTGGTAAACCAACATTGTAATTTGCTGGTAAACCAGCATCCATAAACGTTTTTCATTATTTAATCATATAATTTCCCTATTAATTCGCAAGAATGGAAACCTCATTATGTATTTAAGAACTTCCTTATTTATATTTCTCATTGTACTCAAGGTTTTTCTTTATTAAAAATTATTTCCTCTTCGGTGTAAATTTTAAAACGTAACGTTTTACATTGTTTAAATGTGGTCATAATCTTCGGTGTAAATTATAAAATGTAATGTTTTATTGTTCTTAGGTAGTCATAAAGGAGATGAACCGTTTAGGCATGTTGGTTGACCTGTCCCACGTATCAGAACGAACGATGCGTGACGCACTCGCCGTGTCACGAGCTCCAGTGCTATTTTCCCACTCATCGGCTCGAGCACTTTGCAACGTCACGCGGAATGTACCGGATAGCGTGCTACGCCTACTCGCAGCTAATAAGGGCCTGATCATGGTCAACTTTTATACGTCATTCCTTACCTGCGGCGACAGCGCAACAGTTCAAGATGCCATTGGTGAGTTTCGTGACATTTTGGCTCATGATGCAACGTCATTTACATACTTATTGATTTGCGAATGAGCTACAGCAATCATAGCGACTAGTGATCCTTCAATATAGGTGCAAAAAAAGGAAAGGTATACGTTAGTAGCAATAGCATCGAGAACTCCTTAAAAATCAAAAAGTGTACCTACTTTTCAATGTTATTAGACAGATACCCATAAACATTTAACGTATTTTTCTAATGTATCTGTATTAATACTTTAAAAGATCTTCCAATTACTTGCTCCTCGTTATATTAAATTAATTTCACTAAGGGAACTTAATAATCGTAGACATTACAATCAGAATTGTAAAGGTCCAATGAACAACAATAAACGATCAAAGTTTAAAATATGGCTCTTATTTTCAGCTCATATAAATCATATCCGGAACATTGCCGGCGTTGACAGCGTAGGCCTGGGCGCTGGTTACGATGGAATTAATTAGTAAGTTTATCATCAATCTTTCCACATTCATAAAAAACTGAACTGACATAATTACCACCAATATAAAATGGTTGTTAAGATGACTTGTTATTAATGTACCTAAATCTTGTTATTAATGTAAGATAATTTCAATAAAGCCCATAAGATATATTCGTATCGAAAAAAGTAATTTAATATTTATATTCTATCATTGTTTTATTTAAGTAACATTTTTATAGAATTTTAAAGGAAAGTGTTTTTGTTCAGTACCCCTCAAGGTCTGGAGGATGTGTCATCTTACCCGTTGTTATTCGCGGAACTGATGGAAGACGGCTGGAGCATAGAAGACCTGCAGAAGCTGGCTGGCTTAAACTTACTAAGGGTGTTGAGTTCAGCTAAGGAAGTGGCCCAGGAATTGGCTTCGGCGAATGTCACGCCGTACGAAGAAGTCGCCCCTCGTGTGGTTGATGCACACAACTGTTCAAGTCAGGACCTTTAAAGACTAAATAACGTATATTAAATCACAATACAATACGCAAATGATAGGGATGTGAGTTGAAATTAAATATCTGAAGAAGTCTGGACAACCAAAATATGACATGGTTATATAAACTAACGTTATATCACCATTAGTCATGATCTCATGATCATTTATCTTTTTACTTTAAGGAATCGTGATAATATCGTCTACGAAGCATTAACTCTATTAAACAATTTACCTGCGAAGTAACCGCTGAAAGTAACTGAAGTAACTGATATGAATTTCAATTTGGTCTAGGTTTGAACATCCGGACACGCATTACTACCAGCCCAATATGAAATCTATGTCTGAGAAGTTGCATGTCATGAACAGACAAGGTCATACATCAATGGTTATATCACACAGCATACTATTACTAAACAATATACGTAGATACGACAATTTATGAGTAATTTTGTAAGAAAAGTCAAAAAAAAAAATTGCAAGCATTGGATTTTGTAGACCGCACTTCTAAGTGTTACGTCTACTTAGATAAACTGAACAGTATTGAGTATTTAATCGTAAAGTAAAAAAGGTTGTAGGGTGTTGATATTGTTGCGGGGAGGATTTTAGTCGATGCTGGGTCTGGAGTATTTTCAATTAAAGCAATAAATGGTGATACTCACAACAAAGGTTGGACGTTATCATAATTGCGACAAGAAAAGCACCATATTCCATATCGCACGATTTTAAGCGATAACTTTTAATTACACATATTATTATAAAATGTAATGATCCAAGCTTTAATATTGTACCGTACATTAATGATATCTTGCCCTTTTCTTACATAAAACATTTGTATATGTTTTTCGTGGTTATAGATAATATAAATAATATTTATTATTAAATTATATGGATTAAAATTAATAGTTGTAGATTTGTAATAAGGAGCTATCCATAAATTACGTCAAACGAATTTCATGATTTTTGACTCCTCCCTCCCCTTGTCACAATTGGTCACATTTGTTAAACCTCCCCATCCCTAGTGTGACGTCACATATTATGAAAAATACACATATTTATAATTAACTTAAAACAGCAGTTTCAAATTTAGAAATGTGATGTTACGAAATTTAAGACCCCTCCCCACTCCTTGTCACACAATGTCACACTTCGTCGACCCCTCCCTCCCCCCTTAACATCTGACGTAATTTATGGATGAAACCCAAGAACATTGTCAAATAATATATATAAGATAGTTTATATTATAACCCTACAACGATTTTTTTATTTGGCAATTTAATGTACCCCGCAGTCCCAAAAGCAATTCTAAATAATAAAAAAGTAGTTAATCGTTGTTATTTCATTTTGATCGTTGTTGTAAGTATTTACTATTCAAATTTCAAATCTTAATATACTAGATACTATTTTGTCTCCATTGACTGATTCCTCAAGCCAAATAGAAGTGATGTAGATACTAAGTAAGTACATATTATAAATTAATAGACATATTTAGTTAGTAGAAAACCTTCTATGTGTACTTTAGTACGCAAAAAGCGTACCTGCATAAGTATTTCTGTTTTTATTTACCAAAGTTTATTGTAGATATATTATATTTATCACAATACATTTTATACCAATACATATATGAATTATTTATTTATTAATTGATTGATTAAGGAATTAATTCAAAGTTATCAATTATTCAGAAGCATGCAAATATTTATATCAAGAGAATAACATTTATAACATAAAATAAGAATAAGAATATTTAGATCTTTGGCGTGACGGCTAGTTGTAAAACATAATAAATCGTATTTACCCAATGTTTTCTACATGTAAAAATATAAATGAAAAATAAGGTAAAAAAAATAACTATTTTACGCTAAAAAAAACAAACCCGCGCTAAATATGGTAATAAATAAAATGACGTCTCTCATTTCCTATATCAGTCAATACCAATGACGTACTTATGTAGGTAGGTACCTACCTATAATATCCGCGATAGGTACCTTAATCTCCGAAATATTCATAATTATAACTACTTAATACATTGAGGCAATATAAAGTCTTTTACTGTTGACTTTAACCGTAAGCCAAAAGCCGGAAGCTGTATTTTAGTGTGCTACGAGAGGAGACCTGCTTCATATTTTGCGACCTACGTGACAAAATTCATAAAGACGAAATCCGTACATGAAAAAGGTTACCGACATAACTCTTAGAATTACAGGTCGATCTAACAATAGGTCGGTCGGCCGTACCGTAACGCTCGGAGGGCTAATAAATGGTGGAAATGAAAGGCTCTCCAATAACGACCAAGCCTTGGCTAAAAAGAGCTCTATTGCTCATCGACGAACTGAAATGATGGCCTGAATAAGACCATGAGTAAGCACAAGATCGACCAGTAAGGCGCCAATTGGACCTGTATTATAAAGAGGACGTCCAAACGCTGAATTCAATGTAGTTAAAAAAAGTTGAAACAAGAGGTCGATGTCGAAACAAAAGAAATGCACAAATGTTTTTAAATGAACGCCGTCATTACACTGGTTCTCGCTAAACTGGGGCTGGATAACATTAACAAGTGGAATTATGACATTTTTACTGTAAGCCACTTCACGCCGATGACCTGAATATGCAAATATATAAAGTTTTTTAGTACGACTACTCATAACTTTAAATACATATTTGGAGTATAGTTAACGATTCTTCTACCTTATTCTATAGCTTTACTTATTATCGACCAAGATAGTGAACAGTAGACTAGATATCTTTAAAGTTTAAAGTTAAGAACTGAACTCGTTATTAAAAATCTTTTCATAATATAAAACCTATTTATTATGATACCTCTTGATGCAATACTAGCCATATAGGTAGTAATTGTTATATATAGGTAATAATAGACGGATCTTAAGACTGATACTGACTCTACAGAAATCTAACAGATACCTACGTTTAAACTAACCTAGTATCTTAAGATGTGTTTATTATTCCTTTTTTTAGAAAATTTCTAGCTTTTGTTAAGAATAGGACAACTTAGTTCTCTATTCTGTAGGTATATGAAGATGACCTGTAAACATATCTCTAATAGATAAATTAACTTTTATGGTGATGATAGGTGGAGTCATGTTATGCATTTAATTAGATTAATTTAACGATTTTGAAGATATTAAAGATGTACGTTTCGTTTAAAAAAATGTCACGTAATTTAAGTAGGTAAACAAGTCCTAGTAGTCAACTAGGTTTTTACCCAAAATATAAAGGAGGTAGATATCGTTTACAATAATACCCACTCGTACATCAACAAATTGTAAAATGTAAGTGCCAATCATAAAGTTTATAGAAATTACTAATTAAGTATTAATTAATTTAATTTATAACGCAATGTTAAGTTTTCTTAATTAAAATAGGTCAAGTTTCTAACAATTTTTACACTAAAATAGCAAAATCAAATCATACTTTGGTGGCTTAAATAATCAAATGAAGAAATAACTCTCATCACGTAATTAACACATTAGGTTGTAATATGTTAATTAAATTGAATAAGTTAAAATTTATTTTTTTGCTAATTGAAGTTCAAAAGATTGCTAAATAAGTATTTTTTTATTTTGTATGTATGTCCCACATGAAAGAACAAAATGGGCAGCCTTAAAATATTATTAAATTGGTATTTTATTTGCTTTATATTTCAATTTAAAACATACCTATTAAGCAAAGGTAGGTACATAGATACCTGCATTAAGTATGGGAATCATTGAAGCTGTTAGATGCTTACAACTATTTGATTGATCACAGTATGAGAATGAATATATTGTACACAGGCATGTATGTTTTAATGTTCGTACTTATGCTTTTTTCCCAAGTCAGACGTACCTATCTACGATTCCTCTATACAGGATAAATTTTTCAAGTGTGCGTGGATGGCGAAATCGTAAACTATAAGGATTAGCGAAAATTGCTGAAAGGACTTATGAGGCCGATTTTGATAAAAGTCCTTTCAGCATTTTTCGCTAATCTCTATAATTTCCGATTTCTCCATCCACGCACACTTGAAAAATTCACCCGGTATTATATATAAATTGCGCGTAATTTAACAACAAAAGGGAACATTACCGCTTAATTACTACACAACCTACAAAATTAACTAAATAGGTACTTATTTATCAATTTTTGATGTTTTATAATCAACCTAGATCCTAGGTAGACCACCATCGTCCAATTAGTTAGAATGCTTATTAAATGTAGAAAATCCGCAGTATTTTTTTTATTCCAAAATTAAAGTGAATAAAATGCGGAGTATAATTATATTAATATAATGCTGAAACAGTATGTGTCTAGGTATAAATGTACAATATTTTGCATCCCTGATGCCTTATGAAAATAAGTTTTATATTGTAGGTACATATTATGGTTTAAAGTAGGTATTTTAGTGCAATGCTCCTGTAATTTTGTAACAACCCTGAAGTGCTATTTATAATAAACGTTCATACCTACAGATAATTTGTTTTATTTTTCCTTTAACTTTTGTCAAAACGAGGAACGCCAGATGATCGTTGCGGGTAAGACTTATCTAGAGGCGAGATACTATTTAACTCTTTGATTATAATAATCAAAGACTTAACTATTATTTGAAGCTTAAGTGCCCAATAAGTACCTACCTACTTAATAAAGTTAGTCGGATCGAGGCAACTACCAGTACGAACAATTGTGCTTTCTTAGCGTCAGTGCTTCGTCAGTGCTTACCCGTCATTGTATGTAGGTACCTACAATTTTTATATAACTTCGTAAACGTGCCTCGCTAGTTTAACACCAGTTCACACAAAAATCTTATTTATTAGATTGTACCGAAGAATTATAATTGATTGTATGGACAATATAGACATTGTTCTTAAATATGGCTACCCATGTTGACAACATGTAACCAATAAAAATGCAGGTTTCTTATTTGTAAGATACGATTACTTGGATTATGAGATAATCAAAGATACGGTTACCCACTTATTTTTATGTTTGCTTGGCATACAAATCAGCTTCTATGCAATATCCTCTTCTTTCTCTCTTTCCGTGATCCTCGTGAATATCCATGTTGAAGATGATGATGAAATGGAACAACATGGAAGATGACGAGATGTGTCCAATAATGTAGTGGGAACTTTGCAAAGGCTTCGTTATGAAGGTTTTTAAAGCAACAGGAAAAGTCTCCTCTCACTGCATTATGTTACTTTCTTACACTATTGCACGTTATCGAACGTTTATGATAAAAATTCTACAATTTTACACATAAAACACGACTCTAAACATGTCTAGTAGTACATTACTATACATTTCTTACAATGAAACGGCCACAGGAACGGCCTTTGATTTTGATTATATAAAAGGAAACGGCTCTTCCCGCCAAAACTCAAATGAGTCACATGTCAGATTTTTTATTTCTTAAATTTGTTTGATGGCCATGGATCAAAGTCCTTTAGCCAATTTTCATTTTTTTTTTTTTAATGTTATATCCCATGAAAGATGGAGACATCAGGAAGTGGCATAGGGGTTGATTAGTAAGGCCAACCGAACGCACAGAAATCAGTGCTCTGCTGGCAAGTGGTCTACTAACTTCACGAACATGTTGTCTTTTTCTTTCATGCAAATAACGATATGAAAACTGCTATATCGTATAAATGATAGAAATTGTGTAGTTATTTTGCAATAAAATGAAATACAAGGCACCTGCTTTTTATAGTGGACTACATTGTTTACGGAGATTTAAATAAAATTTCATCTCTTCTCTATTTTAGCAGCAGTGAACTGCATGTATATAAAGGCCTTGAATCTATAGACGTAAAACACATGAAAGAAAAAAAACTGACAAAAACATGTGACAGTTACTGACAGTTGAGTTCAGTTGACGTTGATGACGTTCAGCCATGTTGTTCGTGTATTTTGTTTTCGACTATTCGAACTATTCTTGTTTGGAAATTCCATAATTCTCTCAATTTTTATCACTTGTCTACTGTTCATAATATTCAATATTGTCAATAATTTCATGGCTAGTAACGATTCTTATTGTTATTGCTAATTTATCATTTATATTTATATTTTTTTAATTTATGTAGTAAGTATTACTGACCAACGACGAAAATGGGAGAAAAATCAACACCACTCTTAGCTGTATTACAACTTCTGCGAAAGTACAACTTAAAGGTAAGTTAAGTGCAAGTGTATCCATCCATCAGACTATTGAAGTTGCTGCATTGCTGGTTTTGGGCCTTCCCTTTTAGCCAATCGCCAGTAAGTGTTGATGTTATAAAGAAACACTGCTGCCCATCTCCTACATAAATATCATGATTAGCTGCAGTAAAAAAGTATTGGGTACTTACTACATCTACTAAAATGCAATCTTTGATTAAAAAAATATATTATAGACTATGTAATAGATTTCATCTGTGTATTGACTTTTACAGAGTGAATTGATTGTAATGAAAAAAGCCTATATGTTAAGTTTCAACTCTGCTTACTAACTACCCTACTTTGGTTTTATGTACATACATATTTGAGGTGTTCTCAGCCCCCAGGGGTTACAAAGTACAGCTACTTTAGGTAGGACTCAAATTGAATTGATATATCTGGGTGTGCTAGTTGCCACTAATCATAAGGTGGACTACATGTATACTTGTTTGCTACTTCAATATAACTTCACGTATACTAATAATTTATTTATTGAAGTGTCTGTTTGTAATGTCAAAATAACAACTTATATAAATATACTAGTATACATGATACCTATAACAAAAATGCAATTTAAAAATCTTGTCTGTCAGTCTTGTCTGTTTGTCTTTGTCTAAACGGATGAACTGATTACGATGGACTTTCACTGGAAGATAGCTGAAGGTGTAAAGCGTAATTAGATACTTCAATTTTTGCAATAAGCATTAGCGCGCACTCCACATGCATGTGGGCCCCTTCACGGGAGAGCAGGATTTCAGATATATTAAAATGTGTATTTCTTTTTACTTATCAAACACAGGTGAAACCGTTGGGATCAGCTAGTAAAGTACATAAAATTACATCAAGTATAATCTATGACAAATTTATTTTAAGTACACTACTGTTTTAACTAGGGTACTGAGGAGATTTTACGAAAAGAAGCAAGCCTAGGCGATGTTGAGTTTGAGAGCTTGGACCTGCCGGAGGTGGAACTGGCCAGCATCCTCACTGCTCATCACACTGAGAGTGATCCATACACTTATGAGTTTGCCTATGACAGCCTCAAGAAGTTTATTGAAAATTCTTTAGATATCTATAAGGTTTGTCTTGTATATTTGTTGTTATTTCTTTGGTGATTTTTGTTAAAGCAGAAATAAAAACATGTGTGTATAAATTTCATGTACTTTTCTCGGGTTTGATATTTATTTTGAACGTAAATTCTAATTGGAATCTCATTATAATATTATCCGTACCTGACATGTTTCATTAATGATTTTTGTAAATGTTTGATAAGAACTATAAAATTTGAATATAAACAATGGAATTGGAATGTAATTTAAAAATTTTATTCAATAGATGTGATAATGTACCTACAAATTTGCATGCCGACAAGGTAGAGTAAGAGAACATTGATATTTATTACAAGAA
>DWPV01002199.1:0-17887 GCA_018251915.1 Urbanus proteus proteus
TTGTCTGTTTGGCTTAGGTAATCTTCTAAACGGCTGGACCGATTTTGACGGGACTTTCACTGTAAGATAGCTGAAGTTCTAAGGCGTAATATAGGCTACTTTAATTTTTGAAAAATTCATTAGCACGCGCTCCACGCGCATGCGCGCGCCGTCACGGGAGATCGGGATGACATTTATGTTTAAATGTATGTATTTTTTTACTTTTTAATCGCGGGTGAAACCACGGGGATCAGCTAGTCATAATTATACAAGATGATACAAATCGTAACTCATTCTAAAACGTTTTTATATAAAACATATTAAGTGTGTGTTTTTGTTTGATTAGACTTAAAATAAATATTTAATATGTATATTACGTTTCTTTTGTACGAAGACTTTGAAGACGTATCATTGATGTGTGCCTACTTTCTTGATGTGAGGAAATGTTATGCTATGATCGATGAGACAATGATAACATTGACATTAGTTTCTTGTATGAGGGATAATGCTGAGGTATTGGTATTCCCCTTCATAAACAAAATATTGACAGTATTGTGTAGTGTTTGTTAACTGCACTATATCATGTTTAATGTTGTGGCTTCATCACAGTATAAGATGAATTTGCATCAGTATAAGGGGTATTTGAATTTAAAAGTGAAACCTTCTAAAAATCCACTAGAATTCAGGAAACTTTGAAAATCACTTTATTCATATAAACACTATTGTATAAAAATAAATTTTATTACCATATTTTATTTCACGGTTCTTCCACTTTTGTCTTTATAAGCTTACTACACTTTTGCTATCACACTATCTTTTGTATAACTAACAAACGCTAGTGGATGTAACTTTGAAAGTTTCGTAACTAACACTTTTTCCATCGTCGGTTTGCTTAAGTAAACATCTATGTCACCATCCGACGCACAAAATTCAGTTAGCGTTTGCCGGCAGACACCGCAAGGGGCCGTGAAGGAACCTCGCTGGTGGGCCACCACTGCTATTTTCTTAATTTTTAAATGACCGTCACACACCGCCTTGCAGATAGCCGTTCGTTCCGCGCATATCGCTGGTGAGAAGGCTGCATTCTCTATGTTAACGCCGGTGTAAACTTTGGAATCATCTTCTGTTTGAAGCGCAGCTCCGACCGCAAAATTCGAGTATGGGCAGTATGCCTTCTTTCGAATCTTAACAGCTTCCCGAATTAAGGTTTGTACTGGGTCACCTGTTGGAAAATAGAGATAACACTAATGTAGAGCGATAATCGACAATACAATCTAGGAGTATTCAATTAATTCGAGATAAAAATAATTAAATTGTTCGAGATAAAAAGGGTGACTTTCGTCTGTTTGCTTCTAATTGAAAACAGTTAACTAGTGATTGATTGAAAGTTTTCAAGGTAACACGTAGAACGTCGATGTCGCTCACTAGTAGTTCGTATTTTACCGAGAGATCGTTTCATTTTGGTACATTTGTTAGGCTTTAAAATGTGTAGTTCGTGACGTAGGCTTGCAACAACTCATCTAATGATTAATGCTTACAATTATTTATTTCTAATGGCATTCTTAAGTAGGTCATAGCGTTAGAAGATGTGCAAAAATAGATGACTACATTATTTCATAACACACTACTAGGGTTAATAAATATAAATTCACATCGTTCCAAGCTATATATTTTCGGTTAGTTGTACGGAAAATGTGTGTATAATTAATAGAAATCAGTACTCACTCAGTGAACTAAAGTCAACAATTTCAAAGTCATCCATTTGCGCGCGATTGTGTATTGAATGTTCGAGTGACAAGCAGCGTCCAACGCTCCGTGCAGTCACCGGCCAACTGATTAAGGCTAACGATCGTTAATCAGATACTGTGCCCATAATTGAATGTCCCTTGTGGCTGATACCATTCAAAAACTGCGGATACTGATCTTAGGTCTGCTATGGAATAATTATTATTCTCTACAACTCTATGTTAAACGTTGTCACGTTATTTTTACATATTAGGTGCACATTTTTTTTCAGCATCTAGGTACTTAGGTAAATTAACATAATAAAAACTATAGGTACGTAAAATTAAGCAAGACCAATAACAGTCAGAACTTAAATAGTTGATGATTTTGTAATTGTAATTTCGTCCTAATTTACTGCTATATATTCCAGATCAAATTTATTTTCTAAACATATATGATTTCTACAATATTTAACTATTAAACTTTATCAAAATGTCTACTGAATAGTTAAGACCATTCAAACATTAGGTTTACTACTAATATAATAAGTAAATAATAAAATAAAAATACATGGCTTGGGATGACAAACACCTAAGTAAGCAGGCAAGTGCAATATCGGCGAATATCGCAAAACATTCACTTATTCGTGAGTTTATAGGTATAGGTTGTATACCTATACTATCTATAGAATACTTTTTCCGATGTCGACAGGGAGACATAATTGTGGATATTTATAAGAGTTGATCGTAATTGGGTTATTTGTAGACAGACAGACACTAACATCAAAGACTATCTTGTCCAACACGGCAGCGTACATTTTTAACATATTTATATAAACCATGCCATCTATTATTACACGTAAGTATAGGTAGGAAGTAGGTAAGTATATTTATAAATGCCGCGTGGTGTGAAATATTTGTATCAAAATTATCAAAGCTCCGTTCATAGGCCATTACGTAGGAAAGTAGCAGCTGGAGCAAGGCCGCCAATTTCGAAGCAAGTTCATGTGATTCAAATTGCTACTTCGGTTCCGAAGTGTAAGAAGGAAGTGTTAAATGCCTTTTTTATTTAAGTAGTGTGATTGATTCATCGTTCAAATAATCGTTAAATCAATAAGTCAATGCGTTAAATATTAAAAAACTTTGCAGAGTTTGACAATTCACAATAGTGTATTTATTGTAATTAAGTACAATAAATTGTACAATAAGACAGTATACAAGTCATATTCACATAAAATGATTTAATTAAACAACATATTAAAAGTATATAATTATAATCAATTCTACCTAACATAAAAAAAGTCTGTAATAGGAGTCTGTGTACACAGAAAGCCTGTAACACAGGTAATTACAATAATACCAATAATACAATATTGTTGTATCTGGTTTTGCTTATAGTAAATTGTTCAGATTACTATTTGAGAAATGTATATCGAATATAATATATAACCAGAGCTCAATAGCTTATATTTGTTATTTTTGGTTTCAGTGAATTAACGAGATTAAGAACACCCACTCAAAAAGCATCTAATGATTCGACAGCCGCGGAAACTGTCACGCGAACTTCTTACTAATAAAACCTAAAATTAGCTACATACTGTCCAAGTCATAAAAGAATCTCGAGGCTAGATTGAGTGGATTTGTACTATTAATTTTATTTATAGTTTCATTTTAATATTGATCACGCTTATAACGGTAAATTTTTTTTTTTAATCGTCCATCCATCAGCTTTTTTACGTGCACTGCTGGACATAGGCGCCTAATATTTTTGATTATGTCGTTGGTACGATTGAAAAATAGATCAATTGTAATCAATTACTATACTTTGTCTTCGTAATATTTGATGAAAAGAAATATGTACAGTCAGCTTCTTCCAAGGCGGGCTCCACACGTTGGCCCGACCGCAATGCGTACAATGTGTGGGTCTAGAAAATAGCATTATCGCCATGTTGAGGCGAACGTTCGTAACTATTTCCTAGATCCATACATTCCATACACTGGACTAATGACGTTCGGACCAACTTTGGAACTAACATGTGAAGCCGACCGTCTGTTGAAAAAATCACTATGCGATATAGCGTAATAAGAACTTAGAATTATAAAGATTAGTATCACGTAAAAGTATTTCTATTTCAACCTTGCAAAAAATATTTTAGTGGCCCTAAGGCCTCTAACTAGTTAACATTTAGTTATGATTTCCGTGCATATAAAAGCGTTAATTAAACAAATTAAACACATTTTCCCCATCAGTGCCAAATAATTTATTTACTATAAATGTATATACATTGCACAGTGCGGCAGGTATGTAATCAATTATTAATTTTAAATGTTTCCTTGGTATGCTTCCAATTCTCTACAAATCTATATTTAAACTCCGTTTAATCCACGGCATTACTTAGTAACAATAACCACAGCAATAACTAAGTTAATTAACAAACATAGCATTGTAAATACAACCAATCATAAAATATATCGACATTTCCTTAGCATTTAAGGAGTCAATAAACAAAATAGAGATTTTATTAAATATAAAGAAAATAAAGGTATCTAAAGATACGACATAATATTACTATATGACACATAGTAACTAAATTAAACATGACTAATATATGTACCATCTATTTACATGCGTAAACATTATAAATCACAAATCAAAACAGTTAAATGTTATGTATAGAATTATACATACATTTTATATACTAATAAATTAATCATATCACTTTCATATAGACATAGTTTTAACAATAAAATTAGATATTTATTTTTTCTTTTGTAATAAGTTTCATTGTACTTCCCTATGTATCTTATGTTGCAATGTTATAGAGAAAAAACAGTTTTCTATACGCACAGAGATATCCATATGTCGCAGATGAGCCTGGGCTGTAGTGATTTTCGTACTATCTACTTATATCTACATGTTTCATAATCACGAGTATTCTAAAATATGGTGAATGGCTACACAATGGATTCACAGTACCACCGGTTCACTTATTCCGTTAGCTTTTTGTGTAAGTCAACAGAATGCATTGGCTCACAAGGCTATTCAATTTAGAATCACGGCTAAAACTCGAATATATTTTAATTAGTTATTAGTAATTCAGAGAGTACAATGTCCAAAAGACATTAACAAAAATCCTTGATACATAGAAATGACATTAGCGTAGCTACAACAAGTTTACCAGAAGGGGCACCACCCTACGTAGCACTGACAGAGATTCTCATTGCTGGTCGCTTGCTGAATCAGCAAATCGACTTGCTTAGGAACCGAGACGCTCGTGTCTTCGATGTGCGTGAAGTCCCGTCCGGTGAGTTTGTCGCGCACTCTGTTGACAATGGCGAGGGCGCGCTTGTTGAGGTTGGTTTCGGCGGGCTGGTCGAGCGGCTCGTTGGGGGCGGGCGCGGCGCGGCTGCGGCTCGGCTGCGGGGACGCGGCGTCCGCCGAGCCGCCGTCGGCGTCGTTGCGCGAGCGGCGGCCCGCGTCGATGAGCCGCCAGTTGAGCAGCGGGTCGTACACGAAGGCCTCCAGCACGGCCATCACGCTGTCCTTGTGCCGGTGCAGCACCTCCATCACGGACTCGCATGTGCGACGGTACGTGCCTTCTATGCCCGTTACCTGTACACGAGCAATTGATATTGAACTATAAATCTCGACAGATGTTAAAGAAACCATAACATTCCATTGGAATGAAAGCTTGTTGTAGATTTTTAGTGCAGGGCAGTTTATTGTATCAAATACTTATAAAGAAATGCTTCAAGATCTGGGTTTGACGCAATGCTTTTTAAGTGTTCGTGCAAATGGAGACTTAAGAGAGCTAGTTTGTTAGCTACTATCAAAACCCGTAAACTATGACTGTAGGATATTCATAATGTCACAATTAATTGTTATCATTAAAACTAAATATTCTTACATAGTCATACTAAAGTTGTACTGGACTTTTAGATTATTATTAAACTTCTTCAAAAAATGAACTGTCCATTTAATTGAAAAAGTACAAAATACAGAAAGTAAATTTTCTAGTAGAAAGGTTTATTCATAATGGTTTTATCATCATTTAAACATTAAACATTGGTTGAATGTTTTATTTACGTAGAATAAACCGAACAAAAATCATAAGCTCACCTCCATAGCATTAATTAGCATCCTGGTCAACCTGAACGGTATCTTCTCCGGGAACTTGTCTCTCGTGACGGCGACTTCGAAGCAGTCACCAAAGTCGATGTGCAGGAACTTGCCGGTGACTCTGTCCAACATGATGTTGGAGGGGTGTCGGTCCCCGAGGCCGAGGATGTAGCCCACCATGCTCATGACGGCCAGCGAGCGCGTGTAGTTGGTGCGCCGCTCGAACCATACTTCGGAAGAAGGGCTCTTCAACCATAGGAGTTTAGCGAGGTCATCGCCCGCCGTGTGCTCTAACGCGTGCTCGAAAACTTCCACCTGTTTGCATACGATAATGATAAACATGCATAGATTTTTATGGCCACTTCATATATATTGATGTCAACTAAATACTTCGTTAAGTCATGGTGTGTATATCGAATCTTTTAACACTGTTATATGGTTCAGTATTTAAGTTGTTACATTATCACTGAAAATGTAACAACTTAAATACTGAACCATTTAAAACTCTTAGCATCACTAAACTTAACTAATATTGAATATCACCACATTTTTTCGTTTAACTTCTTTAACTTCATAGCCTAGTCAAAGTCATAAATCCTACTCACCTTTTGCATAAGCATCAGTTTATCCAAGTCGGACGCCATTCGTTGCATTATCCTGTGCTCGATATTGATTAAAATCTTCCGTTTCTCTCGGTAGTCTTTGATCAGCAGATGTAAAGTATCACAGTGGGGCACCCATCCTATCAACCCCGAGTTTGTGGAGAGGGGGATAACAGCGTATCTTTGTATGGCAAGATCGCGTCTGAAAGTATCAGGGTCGGCTTGTAGGAGTGTGTTGACGAGGCCGAACAGCTGCATCACTCTCTCGTCTTGTCGCAGGTCTTCGTGACCCTTCAGTAGGAACATGTAGTCTTTGCCGTTAGAACCGCGGATGCAAAGGCGACGCGGCCGTTGTTTCGAATTTATCACCTGGAGACAAGGCATAAACTTCAATAATCAATACTACAGTTGAAAGCTGTTTTATATATATGCCATCCACCATAATCTGTATGCTTGTTTCAAACTTACAGAAAAGGTATATATAGTCCTATCCACACTCAGCTAGAGTGTGGCTTGAACTCAATGAGTGGAAACTGGTGTCTAATGAGATATTGTTTGTTTATCTCACCTGTAGACTACTCTGAATATGCGCAATCCGTATCAAGTCCTGATCGGGGACATACGAGCCAGGCACCGCCAGCTCCAAGTCGCGGCAGTTGAGCAGGCGCGGGCTGACGTACTGCAGCTCCAGCGACGTCAGCTGCGGCAGCTGCCGGCTGATGCGCCGGAACACGTGGTAGTACAGGTCCCACGCTTGGTTCAGGTCGCGGACTAACCCGGACTCCTGGAAGAAAACAATGTTATAATGACAGTGACAAAAATTATAATAGGTTTGTGGCTAAATGAAAGGTTGTATGTTAAAGTGTGTTGTGAGCAAGATTTATATGTTTAACGTTATAGTAACAACCTAGCGTATGCTAATTTTATTTATCCTCTGAAGGTTTCCTTCCTTCGGAGCTACTTGTGTCAATTTTTGTGAGACTGATAAAAATTTTTTTGGTTACTTGCATCGTTACAATGTATTTAAATATTTAAGAATCAACGTTTATAAAATTTTCCAATTGTAATTATGCTTGAATTATTTTCTTCACACGTTCGAATGTAATAATATCTATATATAGTTTTGCTATAAATGTAGAATAAGCCATTACCTTGAATCTATTACACCATTCTTGAGCTTCATTGAGATCTCTTCCATAGGCCTGGCTGAACGAAGCTTCCTTCATAGTCTTTGGTCCTCTCTCTAGCATGGCATGTAATGGCTCCAGAGACTTAAACATAGCTTTCACATCATGTTCACTAAAGTACAACCTAGAAGCCTCTTCTAATGCCTCATGCCACTGTTCATGCCAAAGGATTGCAACTCTAATGAGCTCTTCAGAAATCATAGCAGCCTGGTTTACCAATTTACTTGAATGTGTACATATCGATTTCAGAATCTGATTAGCAGCATTCTTTCGATCTACGAAGGAGGATTTAGAAGCGACCGTCAAAGGATACACGAGAGCTTGCGGGTGCGACTTTCCGATATCAATCAGTAGGGAATGAATCAATTTGCCAACCAATGCTCTAGGAGTGTCGATCCTCGCTATCAGCTGTGGAATGACTTGAAGCCACACGTTTATCTCAATAGTTCTTATTCCTTCAACAAGCGCCTCGTGGACGGCAGGATGATGACCGTAATCGAACCACAATGTTAGCAACCTCAGAGTATCTTGGAGAGAACTGCCATGAGACAGATTTATCGATTTAAAGAAGCCTTCTACTGCCGGTACGGTATGCTGCTGGATGTATTCCGGTACTGACTTTACTTCCCCAGTTGCAGACCCAGTACCGTCTGCCTCTTGATGTTTATAAAACAAAACAGTTTCAAAGTTCATATATGCCCAAGCATGCCAAGCTTTATACCAGTCGGACGAAAGATTAGTCGCCGCTGAATAGCTGTGTAGGATTTCAGGAATTGATAGGTTGTTAATTCCTAATAAGGCTTCACACCACGCGCCTAATTTCAAATGACAGCGAGCTAGTAGCCTGCAATGCTCTGCGTCGCCAGTCTCGACCGTGTTTACGTATCGTTGCAATTGGTCATACGCCAGTTGTCTATCACCGGCCACCCACAAATGTTTGGCATAGGCGAGAGTAAGGCGAGGTTCGTGCACAGGGAGTGGCAAATCTTTATTTTCGCTAGGATCAGTTCCTAACAACATTACGAGAGTTCTATGAGCTTGTCGAGGTGCACCACTCTTTCTGCAGAGCGATGCAAACTTCAGCCATGTGGCCATATCCTCCTGAGGAGTCAACACCAAGCTGCGCACTTGTAGAATTCTGCGCCAATCTTCGACCAATCTTTGGCCTCCCTGCAGCCGCGTCCACCAAGCCTGTCGGATCGACTCTCTTCTCTCGTTAACAAGTGTGTATGTAACTATTTCTTCCAGCTCTGCTAGTAACTGAGCGTTGACCAACGCTCCATAAGCCCTCTGATAACTTTCTCCGGCGACTGCTGTTAATTCTGAGTCTAATATGGATCGTGCTTGATCGATATGTAATTTAGACGCGTTGTAATCACCATTATGAATATTTAAAACAGCTCTGTAGAATGCCCCATCTTGAGTATTATCAGGGAGGAAGTTGACGTAATTAGCCATAGATTCCCATTCGTTTAAGCCCCAAGCGGCGGCTGCGGCCAACCGAGCAGACTTAAATTTATCATCGTCGCCCATACCGGTCCAACGTTTAGAAACAGTATTATATAACTTTGACCATTCGCCCAACGCTTCAAAGCACCGAAGTGATCCAAGATATGCCTCCATATTATCTGAATCTGTCGACAACTTTTCTTCATATAGGTTGAGGGCCTTTTCCCAATTGTGAAGTTTCTCGTACCATCTGATCTGAACTTTAAGGCTCTCATCCCCTGCCCCTCGTTGTGCCATTACTCTTTCGAGTAACCCTTCAGCTGCCTCCTTTTGTTGCAGTTTGTTATTTATATGGATCAAAGCTTCCACTACTTGAGAAGTGGCTCCACTGCGAAATTCTTCTTCCTGAAAAGTAAAATTACACTTTAGACTATGTTTCTTATAATGAATATTTGACGGTCAGTGGTCAATGCCGCTCATTCATAAACAACCCTAGGAGATGGTGCTACATGAGTCAAACCCCGAAAGGGTTATATCATTAATTATTTCTAGGTATTAGAAGAATACACAAGCTGATATTTCTCTCAATCCACGAACCTTGTAGTGCAGCGCCTTAGCGTGGGCCCGGCAGTGCATGGCCCGTTCCCCCAGCAAATGCGTAGAGATGGGTAGCGCTCCACCTTCACAATGTTCTAGGAACTCTGCCAAGTTGAGCACAGTATGGGCTAGTTCTGGGGCATCAGGAGCCGTGAGCGCCTGTTCCAACGCCCCCGCTAGTTCCGCACGCGCCGGCTTGTCCAGCTCCGTCCAGCACGACATGAACGCCGCGTTGAACAGGTCCCGCAGCAGCTGGGAGTAGTTGTGCGCGAGTGCTAGGCATGCCCTGCAAAGATTTAAATGGAAGTTGATGTTAAAAATATTGTTAAAGATTATATAATAATGATTACTATTACATGTGGATCTGTATGGCTTGCATATTTATAATTAAATTAATGCTCATATAAATTAATGCTCATATGTCAATATGCAAAAGTCGATTGACACAACTGAAATTCTGTAAAAGCGTTTATCAGTTTATATAAAAAAAATGCACATTTTGTTATTAAGGGACGTGCAGACTCAATTCTCTGAATGGCAGCAAATAATATATTAACAACTGAAGTAATAACTAAACATTTATCACAAAATTTATCGATGTTGTTATAATTTTCCAATAATACAATCTATTTTATTAAGATATTGTTGTGATTTGATTCAAACAAATGTGTTCTTTATTTTTATTCCAATTTTTAAATTCGTTCTCCTCCAAAAATAGTTACGTGTCCTGAATTCCATGACACAAAGTGAGTAAGAGAGGTTCAGACTAACGCACCTCAAAGCCGGGCTATGGGACTCCGTGAGCAAGCCTATGCTGAACCGCCGCAGCCACTCCAGCCAGTCATCCTTGGACACGCGGCTGCTGACCGTCCACGCCACCTTGAGGCTGTTCGCGTTTACATACAACTTACGGATAGATTGAGACGTATCGCAGACCACGATACGAGCCTGCAAATTAATACACTTTTTAGATACGTCACCCAAGTTTAAATTATATATTTAACAGCATAATTTCGATATGTATACCTCTTGATTATTGTTCTTCGGTTTCCGTCTGGAACTCTGTAAAAAATCATCCACAGCTAGTGATGTAGATGATTGCAATTTCGTGATAAGGAACTCGTAGTTCTGATGCTGGATTCGATGCTTCACAATCACCTTTTGAACTAATGGAATAAAGTCCATGTATTTTCGCCCCAGTTGGACTACTAACGCACATAACGTATCCATTGCCGTACGCCGTAAAGCGAAGCAGGAATCCAGACTTCTTACAAGTGGATGGATTATTCTAGATACTAACTCGCTGTAGTTTAATGAATCGGATAGATAGTCTACTGTCTCCATAGCAGTTTTAGCCACTGGAATAGGGCAGTCTGTGGCATCAAACAGCTTTACTATTGATGGTATAACTAAATGCATGTAATCATCCAAATTATCTTCGAACTTTTGTAACGCATACAAAAGTTTTTCGGTCACAAATCGATCTTTGCTCGTATCGTGAGCGAGAACTCGTAGTATCTGAGGCATCAGTTGCGGCAGGGACACTTTGAACTCCGACCCCAGGGCTATCGCGATGTGTTCCACTAATAGAATCAATGTCGGCTGTAGGGGACTATTCGGTGTCCAAAATTCTTTGATAATGTCGAATATTTTGTCCAAATAATTACGAATATGTTGTTTGACAATAGCAATTAATTTAGCGAGTTGAGTGAAAAGAAATTCCCGGAAATTGTTACTATCGGTAGAACGCGCAACATACAGCAGACTTGGTGTTACGCGGGAGATGTAAGGCACGCACTTAATTCCCAAAGACTGGAAAATGAATGTAACTGCTTGCACGACGCTCGTGTGGTGCTGCTGTAGCGTTGGGTCCCTCAAAATGCGCATAAGGGTCGATATAACTATCGCGGGATAGTATTCATCTAGTGCGGGTGATGACATGTTGACTAACATTTCACTCGTTGTCATATCAAAATTATTTTCTTCGGCCTTGCTGTCTGCAACCGGTACTAAACTAGAGTCTGGTTGTCCGTCTATTAAACCTCGTGTTAATTTATGCTTATAGGGATCTAGGGCTCCCAAAAGTCCTAAAACACGAATGGTTTCTCGTCTATCTTTTGGCAGTTGTTCAGTCTTCAAAAAATTAAGTAAAACATCCATCAGATTAGGATATTCTGTGTAAGGTGTCACAACATGGCCTGTGGCACTGATGAGTTGACCAAACGTCCATAAAGCGATACTTCTCTTATCAGTTGCACTGGCATCTGACAGTAATTCTAGTAGAATAGTTAATAACTCAGGCAAGCATTTCTTTAAGCCAGTATTGTCACCATGAACATCAGCTAAATCTCCTACAGCCTTTAGAACACTAATAACAACTCCAGGATTTAAGTCAGATTCTTTTAGCTTTGGTACGAGAATATTGAGGATTGTTTCCATGTATGGCCTTACAAGTTGCGGTGCATGCAAAATAAGGTTATCCAACATTCTTGCAGCTTGTTCCTTGTTGCGACTCATGCCTGAATGTTCTAATTCAGTTAAAAATTGTATGAGAGTTTTTCTGAGTCCTGGCATTATGTAAGCTGGATTAACTGTGCTCAGGCGACCAATAGTACAAATGGCTAGTTCCCGAATTGACATTTGCTCATCATTCATGGCAATAAAGAGGAAACTTAAATTCTCAATTTGTGCCAAGTGGGTGTCAAAAATATCTGTTAGTGATCTGAATACCCAATATCGCACCTCATAATCAGGATCAGTTACTGACACAACTAACATTTTCCCAATTACCTCTGCAGTCAACATTGTCAATGTTCGGGAAGGTGTATCTTTAGTCCTTATTGTGGCATCTGATAATAGTTTTGCAGCAGTTTTAACAGCTTCTAATCTCACTTCTTGCTGATCACTCTGCAAAAAATGATCAGCGCATCGTTGAACAAAAGTTAGCAGACTATGCTGACCCTCAAACTTGAATGTACCGAGAGTTCTTAATGCTAAAACAACATTTGAACTGTCCTGTGGCTCAATGACCAAACTCATATTAGTCATTTGCTGTTCCAAGCTCCGAGGTACACCTGGATGCAAGAAAGGCTTGTTTCTTAAAACCAAAGACAACATATTTAATAAGCCTTCTGAAATTTCTCCTTTTAGTGACGGTAAGTTTACACTCAGTTCTTTTAGGCAAACGGTGAGTGATGGACTTAGACCAGTTGCAAAAATGGGATCAAGTAACTCTTTAATATCATTCACCACAAGATCCTTGACTGAACACCCTAAAAGGGTAATACAAGCAAATATAGAAGGGTCCACCCATGCTCTTTTTTTACTCAATGTATCCCGCACAGGCAATGCCTGTTTGATAACATCCATTATCCGAGGAATGTAGTTCTTTATATCTTCTCCAAGAGCTGCAGCCATAAGGCCGAGAGTAGTAAAAGCCATATTTTTCTCCTTTTCTCTACTCCTGATTGAATTCAGCAAGTAATTCATGGTTGAACTGAGATACTTTTTAATGAAAGATTCCTTATTAAAAGCAGCAAGTCTTGGTATTATAATAAGTAAAATTTGAGGCACTCCCTGGGTTTTCAAAAGACGTTGTGACATGACATCTGTAAAAATATAAGATTAAATTAATGTTAATTAAAATGTACAAAAATGATAACATTGATTATTCAAAAAAAATACTATTAACAACCTTGGCAAATTCTTTCAATCTTTTCACTAAGAAGTTTTTTGCAAACTTCAGACTCATAAATTGGTACTGGATACTGGACATTTTCCGTTTTGAAACCATCACACAAGTATCCTCTTTTAACAGAAGGGCTGTGTAGTTTTGAACTTATGAAGATGATGTCTTCAGACATAATTATATCTTTTTGTGTGTCCAGTGCATACATTAGGCTGTTGTATTTAGTCTCCCAGGTGGCATTTGAACATCGTAACAGTTCATTTAGAATTAAGAGACCTCCATGAACCCTGTCTTCTTTAGTAATACCCTTTTCTCTAACAGGAATGTCTTCAAAGGATAACATAGCCTCCTCATAGCACTGTATGTACCATTGAGGTTTGGAAGTTGATTGCTTAGCAGTTTCTCTCTGAGCTGTGACCACTAAGCCAGATCTCAGCGCTTTGGCGGCAGCTTCTCTAATTTGTTGCTTAGGATCCTTCAGTGCAACTAGGATGTGATCAAAAAATCCTGAAACCTGCTGGTAGAAGTATGTGGGCATGGCAATAGCCAATTCTTTTAGCAGCAACACAGCTGAATGTCGCCTCCCTTCATTCCGTTCCTCGGATAACCATTCAAATGCTCTTTTCACTTCAAACTCGACATACTCAGCCCTTTTGACTCCAGACACAGTGGCCAGGCGGCCAACTGTTTTGGCAGCCAGTTCCATTACACCCACATCAGAAGATGGCAGTAGATTCCGGAGGTAATTTGCAAACCTAGTTATCCTCGTTTTTGTTGTATCACAGTCACCTCCAATAAGGCACACTAAAAATTACAAAGTAAATATTATTTACAGATTAAGCACTCTGTGTGAAATTTTCTTATCATTTAAAATCTAAAAAGTTAACTTTTCTTTTATTATGATTAAATTGTAATATTATTGTTTATAAAAAAAAATGAAATGACATACCGATAGCGAGCACGCCACCCTTTTTCTCATGGACATCGTTACTGGACACCATCTCAAATATTTGGTGGTTGAACTCATCGAGGAACTGCGTGAGTTCCTCCTGAGGGACCTCTCGGAGCTCTGTCTTCGCATAATGATACAATTCGCGAGCGGTGCGCGTCTGCACATCGACATTCCGGGACTTTAGCCCCGCAACAAACGAACCCACTTGGTTCGACATTTTTGAACACTTAGACCATATCTAAACGAATTAATTACATTATTGATTTCCTCGCAGTCATTAATCCTAAAAGAAAGCAGTCCGTGATAGAAACTGCAGCGATTTTTCTAAAATAAAAATAAATAAACACTTGCGGGCTGGAGTGCCAATACTTGAAGTTGAAGTCCACAGATTACATAAATAAAGACCATAAAGATGTAAACTGTAACACAGATAATAGATTTATTATATACTTTTCACAGATAAAATATGCCACAGCCAAAATAAATAAAAAACATTCTTTTATAAAATGTTTAAAATATTTTCTTAATTCATTAAATTAAATAAACGTAAATTTACGGAGTTATTTTTTAATATTTTAATGAACAAAAAAAGGAATTTTAAGTAAAAATCCCAAGACAATAGTAGTAAAAAACTTAGTCAGTCTATGCTTACATGGCCGATATTTCATTCATTTGAAGCTTCCTTTTCTTTCTCTGTCGCATAGATATCTATGTACGGGCGGTCGTCGTTGAAGATATCCGTATAAATTATTAAATGAAGGTGCTATAAGTGTTGATTTTATGAAAAAGCTGTAGGTTATAAATTGTTAAATAATGATCTTACTGGAGATCAACAATAGAATTATAGAAGAAACTCTAACAGTTAAATATAAAAATGCACTGGCGCGGTGAGTACGTTACGCTTAGAAAGTTTACCTGTTTTTCTATTCGATGTGCGATTAGCGCGACTGGGGCGAATTACGTTACGTCCACACTTTTTGCTAATATCGTAATGTTGACCAATTTTGTTATCGGCATGAATTTTGCCATAACCCCATTTTCGGGAGCAACATGACAAGTGTCAAATACTATAAATCTTTAGGGTGGGCCCACACGTTGGCCGCCGAGTCCGCTAGCCGATGGATTCTAATATAATACTAGTAGTAAGGCATATCTATCATATGCTTTCCCTTCAAAAGGTAGGGCTCAAGGTGACATAGTGTATGTCAGCATGGATGACTCATATAGGTTGTTTGTATGTACTAGTGGTGTGCGGAAATGCTCCATACAATGTTTTTGGGTGCCGACGGTAGTAAACAATGTACTGGATATTTGATATGTGTTGGTGATACAGCCATCAATAAGAGGGAGGGCAGATAGCACCGTCTCTCTTGCAGGATATGAGTAATGATGCCGGTGCACTCACTGGCTGGGTCAATGGAATTGCTCTGTAATCATACTGTGTATATTCAAATGTTTAACAAGCAAGAGATGTTATAGTTTTAGTTGTGTATATGGGTGGTGCCCCAAAAATTCGAAAAAATGTACAGGGAATTTCTAAACAACACCCAAAAAAACACATAAAATTGTAATAATGAACCTGATACATGCTATCAATGATATTCAAAATGTAACCATTTGACTATATATTTAAAAAATTAAAAATATTATAAATACCCTGTATTTAACAATTATTTAGCATAACATATAAGATATAATGTATAACATGTAAGACAATAATTTTGTTATTTTCAGTTTAAAGCCTGAGTCCATAGATGTGACAGTTGCAGATTTTGACGGAGTTCTCTTTCATATATCCAATGTCAATGGCGACAAAACCAAAGTTAGGGTGAGTAAACCATAAATTGCACCAATCATTTATATAATATTTCTTATTGGACTTGTCCATATAAAATCGTTTTGATAGTAAGTTATATGTAAAGAAAGTAAATGGTCAGTATAGTCATTGTAAGTGAATATGCCTTCAATGATTGTGCTGACCACCACCAAATAAATTGCAAGTAAGCTTCAAGTAATCCATTTATTCATATATAATAGTTATTTAATGAGTTAAGCCATCAAAGCTTATTTAAACTTACAAATCCAATACTCAGATGTGTCAATAAAATTGTTTATAGATGATGTCATTCTTATTGGAATGTCATCAAGAATGAAACATAGTTCCTGCTAAGAAGAGAAGCTACAAATGATTTAAAAAATACCTTTAGTAGTTATAAGGACTTATGAATATCATATTAATGTATTAATTTATATGTAAAAACAATGTTCAGTAACTAGGATAACACAGAATATGATACCACTTATACCAGTATTTTGAATTAGAAATACAAATATCACGGCTTAATATTAATCTCGTAAAAATCTTATTGGAATGTAAATATCTCATTACAGGTTAGTATATCATTGAAGTTCTATAAACAGTTAGAAGAACATGGAGCAGATGAACTGCTCAAAAGGGTTTATGGCTCGCTCCTCACAGAGACTGAATCCGGTAAATATTTGAGAAACATGTTTATTTTACTTTCTAGTTATTATTTTATGTTGTTATTACATGGTTTTTAATAGTCCCTTGTCTTTATATTGATGATATACATTTGTCTTCTATCAGTATTTTTTTAATTTATTAAAATTACATTTAACAATTGTAAAAATTAGCTATATACTTTATGACTTTACTAACTTTACTAGACAACATAAAATTTATATTGAATTAAATATAGCATAATTACAATTTTATTCATTGTTTTATACAAGTAGTATTACAATACAGCAAATTCATAATGTGAAGTGATGATTTGACATACTAATAATACAATGAAATTGTGTATAATAATACTATTAAAAGGTGTGGCTCTGAATAGCTGATTCATAGTAGACCAAGTCATTTTATTAATTAGAGGGTGTGGTAATGGTATTTTAATAATCATACATATTATGGTCACGTTAAACTTATGTCTAAATCCCTAGTGTGATGATGTTACACAAGTACTAACTAGAGCATTAAATTTCACAGTCCACAAATTTTACTGACCAGTGAATTAGAAGTTGTTTAGTTATGGAATAGAAATCAACCTATTCTCTTGTTTACTGTTACTAATTTCTTATAATAAATACTTTATATTGATTATGTGAACATAGAATATATTGTACGAGTATGTATGCTGATTTTAATTATGACTACAAATGACCACTAAAGTATGTATTGATAAACATATAACAAACAGGATATTTCTGTTAGCGGTGCACACTGTTCTAAATTTGAATATTTAAAATATTTGTCCTCATACATTTCAATATCTTGTTTAGAGAAAAATAAATATGTAGTATTGGTAAAGTTGGTTGATAAAACAAAATGTCATTGCATGTTTATCAAACATACTCATGATAAGATTAATTTCAGCTCTACTTTTAGGACTGCGCTAGATAAGAAGCCCTGTAAATCCATAATATTTATCATTTAAAAAGTAATAACTTTTATTTTGGGTGGATGCAATAAATAGTATATTACGATACGGGTGACCTATGTTGCCTATTACGGCACGGCGTTTATCACCCTTGCTTCGCTCGGGCGCTAACTCCACGCCGTGCC
>DWPV01002200.1:0-17873 GCA_018251915.1 Urbanus proteus proteus
ATGGAGACCACGTCTGGGAAAAAGGAGTACGGGTCGCCCCCCGACCAGGTGGACTGATGACCTAAAGAAGACGGCGGTACACCGCTGGATTCAGACGGCTCAGGACCGGGCGGAGTGGCGTAAATTAGGGGAGGCCTATGTTCAGCAGTGTACAAATAAAGGTTGATAGATAAGCACTACTGTGTTCTCTTTTGAAGGAATTGGTAAGAAAGGTACTTAGTTCTCAGGGGAAGAACACACCTGAAGCCATCTTTCGTAAGAGTCTAATCTTATTTGAGTTTTAGCACGATAACGTCTCATCCGTTATATTGTACTTGTCAGAAGCTATGAATACTATGCTTTCAGACTTTGGAAATCTAAAGAAGACTTAAGCATTGATGAGGTGCTCAAAGAATTAACGTATTATAAAGGAGTTACGTATTATACTTCACAATTTTGTGGAAGCGAAAATCCCTTGGCTGAATGTTTTCAATCCAACCTCACTTTTTATGCCAATCTGGTAATGAATAGATATAATTATATATTTTATATTGTTTCTCTTTAAAGTTATTATGATTTATCTACTCATCAACACATTGTAATGTCATCTTTGCATTAGTCCATATACTCTTTATGAAATTTTTATTTTGAAGGGAGTATTAAGTGAGATACGCTTATATGGGGCGTTCTTAATTCTGAGGTGTAGTAAAGCAT
This sequence comes from Urbanus proteus proteus, assembly GCA_018251915.1. Taxonomy (NCBI): domain Eukaryota; kingdom Metazoa; phylum Arthropoda; class Insecta; order Lepidoptera; family Hesperiidae; genus Urbanus; species Urbanus proteus. The sequence goes on from DWPV01002200.1 coordinate 694, forward strand.
CTTTGAGTGATAAGGTGGTAGGAACCTCACCTATTTCTAGCTAATAAGAGCAGTATCAAACGCTGTTGGTTTCTGGTTTGAAGTGTATGATAAGGGAGACATATTTATCCCAGGTGTACCAACGTAGTCCAGAGAAGTACTATGTTGGTAGTCGTTTAGTGGCAAGCTTCTAGTAAGAGTGTACTCTATTTTATCAGAGTTCTATGTTGATTACAGATGTCCATGGGTAGCACTGGTTATTTTCCATCGAATATGTAGAAAAAATCATGATTTACTAGTAACGCATATTGGGGGTCATTCATAAATAATGGATCACGTTAAAAGGGAGGGGAGGGAGTCGATATAGTGTGACAAGCGGTAGGAGAGGTCATTAATTCCTTACATCACATTTCTAAATTTGAAATCGCTGTTTTAATTTAATTATTTCTACGTATTTGTCCAAATATGTGACGACACACTAGGGAGGAAGGAGGTCTTAATAATGTGATCAGCTGAGCACGGGTCTTATCTCACAACTGAGACGCGCTTGGAGTGTACTCCACCACGCTGGTCCAATACGTGTTGGTGGAGGGGATACGGGTTAATGGCGTCCCTGTGTCGAATGTTTTCAAACCGCCCATAAGGCCTTCGACAAAATTTAGCAACTGCTATCCAATGATAACAACCTGGACCGACAGCTTAACGTGCCCTCCAAAGTCACCCATCCCTCTACCGACTGCGCCCGACGTTGCTTAACTTTGTAGATCGGTTAAGATCCACGCAATCCGCAGGCTTCATCCGCATCCGCGCGCTTCAAAGTACCATTACTCTTTTTAATTTATATTCATCAATATTGTAGAGTCATTACTACGTAGATAAGCTCTACTATAATATATTAACAACTGAGTAAATAACAAAAATAAATTTTAGATACGAAGCAGTTGTCATGAAATCCTTCAAAACTGTTCTTGGAATGATAAAATTTTCGACTGCTGCAAATATTTTAGACCTATGGACACAGAATTGGGTACTTGTTTCGTAGTAAATTCGTTACAAGGAAGGTAATATTATTTTTCTTAAAATTTATTTAACGCCTCATCGTTTTAGTGCCCATCATAAAATTAAGTATTGATTTTTGGCATTTGAAGTGTTTGTTTTACCATGACACCCTTGGCCTAGCTAAATGAAATTTACAGTGTTAAATAATCATAAATACCAGAAGTTTTTAAGATAGGTTCCAGAAAAAAAATACCAGTAAAGTTTTTTTCTTTAAATCGCTTCAAAGATAACATTTTGTATTTCAGAGAAAAATCAAAGTTTTTTTTTAGTTAATGAGTCACGATTACAGTAATTGTGCTTATAAGAAAGCTATTATAACCTATTAATCAGCTAGTTTCAGAAAAAAAATCGTGATCGTAACTTATATAATTAAGCAAAATTTTTAAACTTTCGACAAAAATCCGGGTTTTCTAAATAAAGTACAAAATCACAAATAAGTTGAGAACCACTGAAAATCGGCGAACATACATGGGATTCAGATCGATAGGTATTGAGGTCCTCTGTCCCTGTAGTTCCGGGACCAGAATAGGGCTACGGTATCCCTTGCCTGTCGTAAGAGGCGACTAAAAGGGGGCTCCGAGGTCGCGAAAAGCTCTAACCGTCCTTCCAGCGGCCCCAGGAAGGACAGCGGTATGTGTGGTGCACCTGACGGTGCGGCGAGAGCAGCGCCCGCCCGAGCTGAGCCCGATGGGGCAACGCGCTCAGAGGACTACGGATGGTGTTCCTTGCTGAGACCACGGAATCCTCTTCGCAGCGCCGAGAACGGCCACCGGTGGGGTTTTAGTGCGGTAAAAATCCCACGTAACCCGTCGTCGCTTCCGAGGCGTCGGGTACCTTCTGAAGGTTTCCCACTCGTAAAAAAAAAGAAGGTATTGAGGTACTCTACCTTCCTGCCACAGATTATCCTGTGATCGTGTTAAACCCTATTTATGCTTACGAAATTACATGAAAATGTTATGCGTTAAATCTATAAAAATAAATATTTTTTTTCAATATTTCTATAGAGAGCGCCATCCTCCAAAAGTTGATATGATCAGCAACAGGACTTTGGGTCCCGGAATGATTGAGTTCAGTTTATTGGTTCCATCAAAAGTGTACATTCTAAATGAAGAAGACGTCCCATCCTTGACTACTCTTGGCTCAGATGTTATAATTATAGAGCCGCAAGTTCGTTTCAGGTAAGATTATTAAAAAAAAATACCAACATTTGAATAATTAAAATAGAACTGGACTAGAGAGGTGGTATAATGTTTTAGATATAACTTTATAGTTACTTACGCATTGCATAGTATCATGTTATTTTTAACTAGCTGATCCCTGCAGTTTTACCCGCGTTAAAAAAGTAAATAGGAATACTTATCTAAACATAGGTAACACCACGTGCTCCCGCGAGGGGAACGCAAGCGCGTGGCGCGCGCTAATGTTTTTCCGAAAATGAAAGTAGCCTATTTTACGCCTTAGACCTTCAGCTATCTGCCAGTGAAAGTGCCGTCAAAATCAGTCCAGCCGTTTAGAAGATTAGCTCATCCAAACAGACAGACAGACTTTTTTTAATTGCATTTTGCACAGACCTTTGATGGTTTAATGGTATCGGTTTATGTTGGTATGTTCCAGTTTGAGAGTGTGATAAATCTGCTATCAACCTACTCCTATTACATAAAAACTGCTCAACATACCTTTAAGATGGCGCCTTACTCGACTAATAGTCAATTGATCTAAACAAACCTGATTTCTAGGCGTTACATCACAATAAGAAATATCGAGAATGACGTCGGCGCTCGACTAATCAACCCATCTAAACGCAAATGTCGCTACACTGATGAGAACTTCTTAGACGTTTATCCACACTACTCTTACACTGCTTGTACTGTGCAGTGTAGAAAAGACGCTCAAATGAGACTATGCAATTGCACTAACTTCTTCATGCCCAACGTTCCCGAACACATCAAGTGCAACATAAGTGGAATTATATGCCTTAATAACCACATCGACAGTTGGTCCGTAAGTAGCGCGATAGTTAATAATATAAGTACAAATAAAGATAGAGCCTGAGCTATAGCTATAGAGGTAGAGCTATTACGGAATGTCCTCTTAGGATCCCTAGAGTCGAACCTTCTCATTCTGAGAAGAATCCACCCTAGGGACTAGGACTCTTCTGACCAATAGATACCTAGTAAACTTTATTTACCTTAGATGATTCTATAGGTAGATAAACTTTGCCTCAGGTGTTTTTTATGTTTCGGCATTCATACGTGCCCAAGATTATTTCTTAGAATGTAATAAAACTTCTGTCATATTATCCATAAACAAAGTTATGTGGGTACCTATCTGCTATTTGCTTTATTCTGGTGCTATGACAATTTAGTACAATAGTTTATGACTTCAGAGGCACCAAGCTTATATAATAAAAAATTAAAAAATTAAAATTAAAAATTATATAATAAAAAATTAAAGCTTATTATATTATATATATATATATATATATTAGCTTATTATTAGCTTATTATTATATATATATATATATATTCTCCTAGGCGTTCCAACTTTATTCTCAGGAGTAGCAACGTATGTGGCCGAACTCAGGTCGGTCTCTTGTCAATTATAGATATCCACGGGCGGCAGTTGCCACTTACCATTTGCATTATACGTAAAAAGAACCGAATTATTTTCCAGATCTTAAAAGCTCGATGGTCTCCCCGTAGAGGTATATTTTGCGATTGTCTACCTTCTTGTACCGAAGCAGAGATATCAAATGTAAAAGACTTTCAAGAGTTGACTTTACTGGATTACGGTGTGGTTCAAATCGGATTGGCTGTGTTACCCAATGAGAGATATAGAAGAAATGTTGTGCGTGGTATCCTCGACTTAGTCGGTGAGTGATCTGAGTTACCAGTAGGTAAATGTCCAGTGAGTGATGCATAGGTAAATAAAAAACCAAGGCAAGAAAGCTTTGTAACTGTATAGTATTAGTAACTGCTGGGAAAAATCTGCATGGAGTTCTATTATATATGTATCTTCTTAGGCGGTGAGCTAGTTTAACCTAGGACAGTGTCTGCATTGTGAAACTTAAATGTTTCGTAGATGGTGTTATTTAAAAATATCCATGCAGAGAGTTTGATACAATTGGAAGATAAATAAACCCGCTTTGTTACTACATGTACCTTCCTACTAACGCATTTAATACTTTAAATTGTTCCCAAAAATATTACACTACTGATTTTTTCAACAGTATCAACAGGCGGTACAGGAGGATTGTTTTTGGGCGCAAGTATCCTGAGTTTTGTGGAGCTGATTTACATACTCTTAATCCGCCCATTTTGCGATATCTACAGTCAGCGAGGCGACGACCCCTGGCATCGGAAGTTCGGCACGCGTCGTTTAGAAGACAACAAGTTTGTTCGTAAAAGTTTAAATAAATAAAATCGTCGTCGGCACTGCACTTGTTAGTCTTACTATAGTCAGTATTGCTTGCTATAGTTGGTCCTTCTAGAGCCCAGTACTAAACATGCTAATTGTGAAATTGTAGAGAAAATTATGAAGAAATTATGGAAGTTGTGGGCAAAATAATATAAAATCATCGCTTACATAGAAATTGTATTAATTTTAGATTATATAAACCTTAAAATAAACTTTAATTTGATAAAATTATAGAATATATTTTATTCTCCATTAAGGACATAATATACCTATTATTAAAACCTTAAAGTTATTTAGTCTAAGCAATATCTATCAACAATTTCTTCAAATATCTGCATGACTTTATTTCTGTAATGTGTATTATTCTCTATCATTTTTATTATGAACGAAGATTTGTTTTTAGAAAGGATATCGTTAAATTGTTCAGCATCGCAAAAAATGTCCGCAGTTAGGTCATCATCTAGCCAGAATTGAGGTACAAGACAAGCACTAACAACAAGCGCCCACAGTCGCTGCTTTTCGGCGGAATTTAAGAAGCTTGACAAAGACAAGATTGTGTCAATTGTTATGCCATGATCAGCAAGAATCGTTTCAAGTTCTTCGTAGTAGTAACGTAGAAATTTTACCATATTGTCTTCTCGAAATTTTGGGTCCAGGTTACAATACAGTAAGAGCATAACGTCTCCAGCTGGCGGCTGGCATCGTACAGCTTGGAAATCAACCATTACACAGCGATCTGGTACCAACCCATCATCGGTTTGTTTGTAGTGAAATAGAATATTGTTATTCCAAAGATCGCGATGGCATACTACATTACAGCTTTCAGGCAAGGCATTGCTCAAATCTAATCCTTTATTCCAAATATGCTTCCAACGTCTCTCTATACTACTTATTAGTTGTTTGTTCTCCTTATGCTTGGAAAACTTCTTAATAGCTGCTAATGCTCCTTGCATGCATTGTACAAACCAGATATTCGAATCGTGGTAGCCACCCTCGTCCAAAAATCCTTCAAATTCTTCATTGAGCATCTTATTTTTCTTTTGCTGGTAGATCATTGAAGACGCATGGAATCTGGCTAGCATTTGCAATGCTTGTTTGGTATGAGCGTCATCGAATGTTTTGAATTTATTTTTCGAACTGTAACCCAACGCATTCAAATCTTCGAGTATGATGGCTTCCTTAAGGGTTGAGACTAATTTAGGGCTCCATGGTTTTACTCCTGTTTACAAAGAAAAAAAGTATTTTAGATGTAGGTCTATACAGAAAATGTAGAGTTTATGTCATATTAACAAAAACTCGTACTTAATTTAAATTACTTCAAGTATTCTTACCTTGCAACTCAATATTTTTCTTAATTATAGCGTAAAAATGTATTTCTTTATCAAATAATTTCATTTCTTTAACCATATCAGCTTTGGAAGCGTTTCGTGATACAGACTTGATGAAAAAACAAAACACTTTTTTTTCTCCATTATTAGAAGACATGTACACTTTCAACTTCCAATAGTCTCCCAGAAATCCCAACATCTTATCGCTGGCTTTTTGGACATAATAATTTGCGACGTCTTTGTTAAAACATCCATAGTTTCGTATGATTTTATTAACGGTTTCTTCTGTTACTATATTACATTGTGACTGAGCATTAACGCAGCTCATTTTTATATCAATACGATGACTTTATAGGTCTGGAATTGTATTACTGATACTAACATTACGTTACGATTACAACTTACAATGTAATATAGCCATTTGCCTGTTGTTTTAAGGAGAATACACACTAGAGAGTGTAATTCAAGCGGCACATCTAGCCACTCTAAAAAGCTTTATTCACAAATCGGTCATGGATATTCATGCTTAAAACTTTGCTACAACATAATTTTATAAATACCTAATTAGCGAATTTGTTTTATTTTAAGGTAAGATAATATGTGAGCGAAAGTGGAAGAGCTTGCTACACGGTATGAGTTCCTTGGATTTTAGGATCGCAAACATATCAGAAAGAAATTTAATGACCGAGATACCTAATGCTTATTCGCTGAGCATTAGATAAGAAAGCGTCAAACATTGGCAGGAAAAACGTTTTTTTTATAATTAGTTCTTGCTTCTATTCGTTAGAAAGTTATGCTACAAATAAATATTCTAGTGTGAATTCACCCTTAGATAAACTTTATTTGTTAAGAAATTATGAACTCATAACAAATAAAAGCGGGAAAATAACCTCTAGCTGATACCATAATTACCGGCAGTAAGAAGAACAAACGAACATTATCTTCTGTATCGCATAAAATAAATAACGTTGTCTACTGATATCAAACATTAACGTAACTACATTAGTTTAACTGAACCAAATTGTAAAAGCTTAACTAATAACGTAATAATTACATTATGATGAATTTTAACTGAATAGAAATGTTAAAAATAGTACCTATTTATGACATTTATATACACTATCTATCTATCTTTCTATTTATAACAACTAAGGTAAGAGTTTGTGCCGTTAGCATTTTTAGGTTTCTATGTTCTCAGTGTTCTCACATTGTATATTGGATGATGGATACACAAATCTTTCAAGAATATCATCTAATAATTCAGTTACTCTGTTTCTGTAATTTGTATCCTCTTTTGCTGTTTCTATGAATTCTTCACTTCGGGATATGACATTAATCTTCAAAGCCTTTTCCCGGTTTCCATAGATTTCCTTCTTTCTATCAGGATTCATCGTCATTATAGGCACAATTAGTGCTGCTTGTGTGACAGCAAATATTATACTATCCTGATACGCTCTGTTAAGTTCATCTTTACTGAATATAATAGAAACATCAATGTCATTTGCTTTCAATTCTTCACCTAACACTGCATAGTAAAAATCGATAACGTCATTAGTTTTAGCGTGCCTAAAATTCTTCGTAGTATTGAAAAATAGAAGCGAAGAAAGGTCAAGCATTGGAGAACAGTAGAGCACCGTTTGAAAATCAACAAATAGAGCATGTAACTTGCCATTGTCCAGTTTTTTAATAAATATATTATTCGTCCAAAGATCTCGGTGTATAACTACATTTCTGTAAAGACTGCTCGGTTGCTTAAGATACGCTGCGCATTCAAATAACGTGGACATAATAGTTTTTACGGAGTCACAGAAGTTAGGTCTTTCTTTATATGTAGAATATTCTTTAAGGTAATCTATAGCCGCCTGTTTACCGGTGTCACGCCACGGTTGGTCTTTACTTGGTTCTGTTAAATATTCACCGTAATCTTCCCATATTCTATATTGTCTGCCTAGTTCCTTTGATTTATTTTCTTCGTATATGTAAGATTGCGCATGAAATCTCGCTAAAGTTTCAACTGAGGCCATCAATTCTTCTTCGGTTAGAGTCTTTACATGATCTGGCATCACATAGCCCTGTTTAGATACATCTTCAAAAACGAATAATTCTTCTTTTATGTAAAGAAGTGTTGGTCGCCACTTTTTCTCTCCTAAAATAAAATGCAACACTCATAATTTCTTTATATTAAAGAAACAAAAATATTATATGAAATATTATATACTAGCCACCCGCCCCGGCTTCGCACGGGTGCAATGTTGATACTAAATATACCTACTACAGAAAAACTTGATGTTATAATACATATAAACCTTCCTCTTCAATCACTCTATCTATTAAAAAAACCGCATTAAAATCCGTTGCGTAGTTTTAAAGATTTAAGCATACGTAGGGATATAGAGACAGAGAAAGCGACTTTGTTTTATATTATGTAGTGATATGAAATATCTTTATCTTTGTTATATATTTATGACTTGGAAGTTGTAATACCTACCTTGATCCTCACGAAAGTTCTTGAAAAGTCCGTTCAACATAGCATGCTCTTTTCGGAAAAACGTTGTTTCTCTTAAATACTCTGCTTTCCATTTATCAAACCTTGGTATACACTTTATAAATAAGTTCAATTCTTTAATAACTCCTTGTGTTTTGATTTCCACTGTTAATTTGAGATGTTCTCCGAGATAGCCTATCACTTCACTTGAATAATTCTCAATAGACCATGTTAAACATTGAAAATTTTTGTAACCAGATTTTATAACTATTGACTCGATTTCACTTTGATTTAGAAGATCCATTTTTTTATAACTTAAACTTTTTTTATATATCAACACGTTATGCTTTCTCACTAACATGGAAGTAAATATTTTCAGTTCAAGTATCTCGACAACATAGAACAATGTGTAGGTATATTCCTAGATATATATCTAGACCGTAGACGACGTACTATATAGACTCCTAATAGGTATTACTGAATCATACAGCTAATGTCAATTTGATTAATAAACATGTCAAAGGTGTACATACCTTCATTCGTGCTTACCTACATACGTTTAATATAAATCAATATATCTATGGTTGTTTTTACTAAGAAATTTAAAATAGTTTGTATAGCTGCAAAGGTAGATTTTGACGACGATAAATAATTTAGTTAGTGCATTCCAGAAAATTAATATTATTAACATTAGAAGTCCATCATGTTACTTTGTTATAGACAATACATGTTGCTGCACACTAAGTTAAATACATAAATTACTATAATGTATTTAACAAGTGTAGGTACTTAGAATGCATTAATAACCACAATACAAAGATGGCATCGGTCTTCTCTGTGCGTACTTCAAATGATACACAATCATGCAAATTGTGAATGAATAATTGAACAATAGTTAAGTAGGTATATAATACAAGTACGAATAAACAACAATGCCCAATAATACAAAATTAATGAAAAAAATAAAAATATTTATATAACAATTCAATAAAAAAATAAGTATTTAAGTATACGAGTACAATGGATACATATAAACAGAACTTGTAGGTATATTATTTAAAACGAAAAAATAATCTTTAGTCAATAATAAATCTTTTAGTCATATCGGTTTCATATCTTCTAGAGGAATTCAAGAGTGGAAGGATTAAGAAAAACAAACGGACATTACGTTCCATATTTTATGAAACAAGTAGTGTTTATACTTCTACGATGTGGAATATTTTAAATGATGCATCGTTACCTATACGTGCCAGATACAGAAGTGCTTTAATTTTATTTTTATAATTTAGACTAGAAGTAGCAAATGGGCATGAAGTCCACGTGAGGGTAGCTGGCCACTGCTTCCAATGGACATCTGCAACCATTTCCAGGCAGAATTGAAAGCCAGTCTGGTGTCGACCACAGATACTATTGATAGGGCCGGTGTTGACTGAACTATATTAATATGAATTATAAAGCGGAAAATATAGCTTTTCTTTAGGTCAAGCGTTGACGCCAGTCACGACGACGCCAAAAATAAGTGAAATCTATAACTACATATATTATTATGTATTTTAGCAGTTTTTGAATTCATTTAAAATTTGTGAGAACGCGTAAAACGGAGGTATCTCACAATCTCAAGAGTTCTTGATAGAAGGATATATAAACCTCTCGACTATATCATCTAATAATTCCGTTACTCTTTTTCGATAATGTACATCTACTCTTGCTGTCTCTATGAATTCATCGCTTCTTGATACGATGTCAGCTTTAATAGCCCTTTCATTGTCTCCATAAATTTCCTTTCTTCTTTCGCGGCTCATTGTTATTATAGGAACAATAAGTGCCGCTTGTGTTATACCAAATATGATACTATCGTTATAAGCTGCTCTAAGCTGATTTTTATCCAGTATTTTACGTATATCGATGTCTTTAAACTTCAACTCTTTACCCAAAATGGTGTAATAGAAGTCCAAAACGTTATCTGTTTGACTGCGTCGAAAATTCTTTGTGGTATTGAAAAATAACAACGATGATAGATCAAGCATAGGAGAACTGTAGAGCACTGTCTGGAAATCAACTATAAGCGCGTGTAATTTTCCATTGTCTAATCTTTTCAAAAATATATTATTCGTCCATATATCTCGATGTATAACAACATTTCTGTACGTTGCGCTCGGTTTCATGAGATTTATTGCGCGATCGAATAACATGGTAATGACTCTTTCAACATCATTATTAAAACCAGGTTTAGATTTATAAGAAGAATATTCTTTTAGGTAGTCTATAACACCCCGCATTCCAGTGTCACGCCACGGTTTGCCTTTAACTGGTTCGGTTAAATATTCCCCGTACTCCTCCCAGATTCTATATTGTCTCTTGAGTTCCCTTGATTTGGTTTCCTCGTAAATGTAGGATTGTGCATGAAATATCGCTAAAGCTTTAACAGTGGCCATCAATTCCTCATCGGCTAGGGTGTAAATATTATCTGGCATTACATATCCCAGTTCAGATACATCTTCGAAAACGAATAATTCTTCTTTAACGTACAAGAGCGTTGGTCGCCATTTTCTTTCCCCTGAAAGATGAGCATATTATTTGAAAAATAAGTAATGAAAAAATGATGTTATTGAATCTGAGTGTAATAATATTTATTACCTTCATTTCCCTCAAAGTTCGTGAAAAGACCATTAAGCATCACATATTCTTTATGAAAAAATGTTGTCTCTCTCAAATATTCAGCTTTCAACTTGTTGAATCTTGGTATACATTTTAAGAATAAGTGCAATTCTGTGACAACACCATTAGCCTTAACTTCCACGGTAAGTTTGAGATGTTCTCCAAGATATCCTATCAACTCACTAGAATAGTCACTTATAGTCCATTTTACATCTTCAATATCAGTATAACCACATTTTTTCACAATTGATTTAATTTCACAGTTATTTAGGAGCTCCATTACTTGTATTGTGAATGAACGTTCTTTTCCGCTTTCTTAACAATGAGTACATTATTTTGCTACGACTATCTCGGTAAAGTAAACAATTGTACTGATTACAGTATTTGTTTCATATTAAACATCGTTAGAATATACCTACTATTTAAAGCTAATGTACTTATTTCCATTGACAAGACAAAATATAAATACGAAAGTCTTACGCTGAAGTTTAAAATATTTCACTATACGACATATATGAATTAAGTCGGTAAAACATGGAAAATAAAAAACTCTATTAATACAAAGTACTTACTTTAATATTAAAACTTATAACTATAATTACATTAAACATGTCTTATTACAGTGTAAACTTAAATTGGCTTAGTTTTATCGTCGTTTATTATAACATCTTAAACCTATAATTACAGTCCAAACAAAGTTCCAGTAGTGTGTAAGTCTAGAAGTGGCTTATTCATAATTTTCTTTAATCTTTTTTCTTTTACGTTATCGTAGTTAGGCGTCCATAATTCCGTAGCCTTGGGCGTATGTTTCCCGATTAGTGTTGGTGAACTTGAATCTTCGTCATCGCTGGATTGAGGGTCGACTTCCATTATTTTATCATCATCTTCCTCTGGCTCTTCTATTTCTTCGTATCCAGATAGATGTTGCAGGAATGACGTGCACATAATAGCTACCGGCGGCACCATGTGGGGCGCTCCAGATAAGAACTGTAAGAAAATTATATTGAGTGTAAAAATAAAGTAAATAAATTCATATTTTTTTTTACCTAATCACATATATAACGCTTAAAATCCGTAATTAAACTAATAAAAGAAAAGTCAAACCGAGGCGTATCAAATCTTACTTTACTATTTCTAAGTGTGTCTTATAGTGTGCGATAATCAATCAAAATCTTGGGTGATAATCGGTATTTTGTACCGTGGTCTTCAACTTATTGCTACCCACAGCCGGACATAGCTCTCACAGTGAGAGGGGTTTAAGTCATAGTCCATAGCACTGTGGCCGAAATTGGTACACGCTAGTCTGTCTGGACTTTACAAAACATATTAAATTTATATTCCCATTCTCATTCTTTGGATTTAATACCTTAATCAGTTTCATTGATATCCAAATATGACAGAAGTACGTTATAGATTGGCGAATTTAACATTATTATTAAAAATTCCCAAGAGAGAACATGAATTGACGAGAAATGGTTATTGTCAAAGCTAAACGATAATTTTAGCCTCTCAACGGAGATAGACGAGGTCCTTAACAGGACAGTCTTTATGGATATAATCATCCGCAAATTGTGTAAAGTGGGCCATCTGATATGAACTATTGCTGAAGGTAAAGCAAATCAGACGTAAATTGGCGACGTAAACAAGCAAAACAGACTGAAACTGGAATTTCCTTTTATATCGATGCTAGCATCTTCGCATCTTAACGACCCATTGATAAGTGGATGGAGTGGTAATTGATAAAGTGGATCTTATGTTACGTCACAAATTAATGTCCCGTTTGAATAAAATTGTTGAGAAATTATACAATTAGGTTTGTCAATATTTGATGAAATGCATGAAAAGATGAAAAATGTAGTCAATCATATTTTTATACTATAATTTTATCTAACATTGAGAATGCGAATTTCAACTCAAAAAATATATATATTTTTTAAGGATGTATGATGTATGATATGTAATGATAGAGATAGATAGAGTTACCACCATTGTCATCATAGCCACTATAATAATATGCATAAGTGTCTACCTATTACAGTTCAGTAGATAAATCGAAAAACACCAAAAATACGGATTTGTCGTACGACCCCTCCCCTTTCTGTTATTCCTAAATTTATTATCTTTAGTAGGTACTTATTGTTACAATTTGTAAATGTAGTATACACATACCTGAGCTATCGCAGTATTGCCGAGTGATTCCATATTAAGTGTTTGTCCGGAAGCCGTCACTGCTGGTTGGACTTCAGAGAGATGCTGTTCGGCTAAAAGAGCACTGAAGTTCGATATAGGCAGGTTCCGACGGGACATCACTTCCAAACCATGTGCATTGGAGTTTTCAGGCTCCAAACAGAAGATTTCCTGAAATATTTTAATACATTGGAGAATACATAATACATAGGTAATGCATTTTTAGGTGTAATAATAAGATACTTCTTTTAGGCATTCAAACGGGGTAGCAACTTATATGTGATCAACTTCAGATAGGATTCTTATCTTATTTGAGCTTCATCACTGGTGTCGGGAGTTCATTTGCGGCAGCGGCCACTTACTAGGATACATTCAACAATTTTTCAGGTAGATAAAAAAGCAGCCAACTCCATTTAAAAATATTTTGGGAAATTATTTCTAAAATACAGCAGTTCTAATGAGTTAAATTACTAAAAAGTTGCATTCAACTTCAAATAGATCTGGTACCAATTTATAGGACATTTTCTAATATAAATCCAGATGAATTGATGTTATATCATTTAAATCGTTAAACATATTTTGTTAATTATTTTTGATAGTAATGAAACCACGTAAACATAAGTTGTTATACTTTGCTAGTGAATCGGCAATCACGGCTATAGTATATAATATAATAAGACATACCGCATCATTCCTCACTATGTAGAGTCGCACATTGTCGCCGAGGGGGGCGCCAAAAGCGCACTGTGTGAACACCCCCGTTTGTGGATCCACAATGCTTTTCCTTGTCAGCAGTGGCTCTGAACTTTGCGGTCTAAATACAAACACTGTAAAAATAATATTATATATTTATTTATTATATTTGTGTGAGTACATAACAATAATGAAACTAGAAACTTTGAAAAGTGAAAGAGCTTTTAAACTATAAGACCGCCTATTGTATCCTACTCTAAGTTTTATTTTTACTACAGTGAACTAAGTTTATATTATTCTTAAATTCTATTTAAGTGTGCAATAAAGAATAATCTATCTAAAGAGGTGAGGTACCACTGTCACACATTTTTCCAGTGTGACCATCTTTGAGCGCAGCAGTGTCAACGCATTTGTGATTTTAACTTTACATAAAACCCCTTGACGGTGTGGAGTTAGTACAGACGTTTATGGGCGACTACTTTAACTTTATAAAAATAGTGAGATGCAATACGGCTGGAAGGACCAATATTTAAGCAAACAGATATTTAACTTGTTTTCTTTATAATATTATACAGACTAATCAAAAAACGCAGAATTTCTATTTGCGTATATGTCTCTCTGCATATTAGCGAAAAACATAGTCACTACTTGGTTTTACATTACATTTTTTAATTAATCAGTTATAATAATTTATACATAGTGGAAAGAAAATGCAAAGTAATAATGATTCAATACAAAAGATATAATACTTACAGTCGTTGTTATCAGTTATCACTGCCATTTTATTTGAGAATGGATCTCCAGCGAGCCACATCGGTTTTAATTGTACCATCCATTTTATAGTTAGCGATAACAAACTCCATACAGCTACACAATTGTCTGTTGTACAAACTAACTGAAATGTAATTGATAATAATTATAACCAATATTATTCAAAAATGTTAAGCTCATAAATCATTATAACCAATATTATTCCAAAATGTTACGCACACAGTTTTTTTTATTTTATAGAACATGGAAGTGGCAAACAAGCATACTGTCCACCTGATGTTAAGTGGCCACTGCCGCCCATACTACCGGACATTTGAAGACCAAAGTCCTACCCTAGTTTGACCACAGATGCGTTACTACCCCCGAGGACTAAGTTGGAATGCCTCAGATAAGTTGTTTCCCTTACCACACCATTTAAGTTAGAACACAACACTGCTGTTATAAGTTAGGAATAGCTGTTTTTTTTTATTAAAATCTCTTTTTAAAATTATGTCAATGAAAAAATCATTATAGACGTATCAGAGACAAAGCATCTTCCTTGAAATGCAGCGTAAGTCTGGTAATATACATACAAGAAATAATGGGTGGACAGTAAATTAGAACTGAGTAACTTACATAATGTGCTGCATCATTATTTCCGAACATTACATGTTTGCCTTTGGGCCGTAATGCTGGGTGCGACAGGGTTGTACGTAGATTACATAAATGTGTATCCCATAAGGTCAGTTTACTCCCAAACCACGCAGCGATCAACGATCCATCGTGGGATATGGCCACACCACCCATATCTGTATCATCCTTACGAAACTTGCTATCTTCTATACGATTCAACCCTGTCCGGTCTTTGTGCAAATTAAACACCTTTTTTATAATATCTTCCTCGTCTACATCCTTCAAATACGGCGAATCTTCCATCTTGCCCAGACACGCGTCTCCAGTTTTAAAGTTATTCAACACAGGATTCGCTAGGAAGTGAGCAATGCCGGAAGAGTAGTAACACGCTGTTAGACAGCTCCATATTATTTTCTTTCGATGCGTTTGCGATGTCTTTTCCCTTCGCCATATCCTGAATTTTTGGTCTAATCCCGCGGATACACAAAATTCTCCCTTATTACTGAGTGCTAACGATACAACATTGCATCCACCGTGGGATAGATTGACGCATGTGTTAAGTTTGAATGGGGTGGTATTTTTGCTTTGTGCGGCCCAAAACTTGAGTTTCTCTTCAGGATAGATGATGCCATCGTTTCTGTACTCTGACGTGACTAGCCAAGAGCCGTCCGCACTGACGGCTGCACACGCTACCTCCGTTTCTAATGGTAAAAGATTTTGTCTCTCTGAAGGCAGGTTATTCATTTCTGTTATGTCAATCTGTAACAATAAATTATGAATGAGATTTTTATTAAGCATTTTGTGATTTTATTTTATTATTATGAAGTAGCAAATGACCAAGAAGTCCTCCTCCTATATTGATACTCCTGAGGACTGAGTTAAAATACCTCGGATAAGTATGTCGCCCTTACAACATCCTTAGAAACCAGAACTCAGGAGCATGCAACACAGCTAATAGCAGGCATTAACAGGTATAACAGTGATGCCGAGTCTCTAAAAAAGGGTTTTACAATGGTCCATTTCTACTTTAATTAAATGATTTTTACTTTTTACTTCAAGTAACTGTTCCATCAGTTATAATCCTAATGGCTAATTGAGTTATGTTACCCTATTATTTTTGAAACTCACATTATACAACACTTTATCCGTAGCAGTGGAGTATAACTGCAAGTGTCCGGTACGCCCGGGCAGTAACAACGCGTTCGTCGGGCGGTGGTACACCAGCCAGCGCGCGCGGGACGCCGCCGACACGCCCCCACACTCTAGTATAGTTGACACTACTCGCATTTGTGCACTCGCTATCACTACGGCTGAAATGTATACAAAATATATATGTATGTTACTACCATTATTGGTTAGATCTAATATATACCGAACTCTTATGGCAAGAGCCCGATAAATTGTTTCTTCTTTTTAATACATTCACAAATTTAACATCTTAAATGGAACCCGGTTAAATAAAAACTCGCATGGCAGAGCGGTTACCATACCCATCTGACACGCAGTGGGTTCAATCCCTGGCCAACTGGCAAACAGATTTCTGATTGATTCATTTAGATTTCTGTTCTGGGTCAGGGTGGTTGTGTTGTCGTCTTTGTGCAAGTTTATGAGTTGTACTGAGGGGCTCATGGTAGAAAGCCTTCTATGAACATAGCTGCTGTAATCAACCTCCGATAGAATTGAATCCCACTAGATGTAGGCCACAGATACATGTGGCTGAAACGTCAATGCAGCAATGCAAATAGATCTCCCCTCACAAAGCGATTTTTTCTGGACTTGGGTAAGAAAATTTCCTATTTAAATTATGTTACCGCCTCAGAATCATGTGTAGAGCTGTGTTCAACATTAGACCGTATACAAAAATTATATAATTTAAATAGGGGATTTTTACATTTTGCCATAAAAAAAAAATAATAATACATCAGCTTTCAAAGCTTTGTTAATTTTACTATACTTACAGTTGTTAGAAAGTGTGATTGCAATGTTACTAT
>DWPV01002201.1:0-17873 GCA_018251915.1 Urbanus proteus proteus
GTGACAACTTTTCGTAAGATTTTTTTCCGTCTAGCCCCCTTTCACAACGCGCGATAAGGAACTTCGTTCCAAAAAAATATAGCATTATGAAAATTTCATAAAATACATTCATTTTAAATTCTACGTTCTGCCGTGTAACTTCAAGTTACGGCTTCAAAATCCTTTGAGCAGAGAAAACTAAAAACGTTTTGTAAGCAAATTGAATAATGTCTAGGAGTGAATTGCTGTCCATAACATAATTGTTAAACGCGTTCGAAGAACGACTCTATTTAGGCTTGCATACTAAATTGAAAATATAAATAGACCGTGTTTTAATTTTAGTTTGAGTTAAATGACATTCATATTATTTTTTCAAATTATTAGTTGACAAAGGTAGTTGAAGGAGTAGTTAAAAGTGTCAAATCAGCCATTTAGTTTGTCATCAGAACTAAAGGTGTGGTAATTGCCTACAAATTACCAAAATTTCGGGTAAAGCTACTTTGTTTTAAATAGTGTTAAATGCTTGTAAATGTGAAAAAGATCACAAAAGACCATAAACGTTCAAAACGACAAACATTTTCATACAATTTCAATAAATTCCCGTAAAAGAGTCCTAGTTTTAAAAATATGGATGTCGAAAGAAAACTTTGATGGAAAATTTATCATGCAACATTTTTCTAGAAAAACGTGCGAGGGTAGAACAAAAGTGACTGTGAATAAAAACGCTCGGAGTTTCCTGTTCGTTCATTCAATACTTTCTGCTTTACAATTCAACTGTGAAAGTTGCGAATGCGATAATAACTTCTGAAGCTACGTGGAATAATGAAGAGGAGATTTGTCCGTATAATGTTGTTTATTATCTGACTTATTCAAAAACAACCTACTTTATATTTTATGTTTATAAAAAGGCGAGTAACGATCTAATCTAAATTTTTAATAGATTTAAAATATACATAATTGTATTTCCTGATTGAAGGCTCAAACTACACTTCAACTATAATAGAAGAGAATAGAAGTTAAGAAATAAAAATCTAGATTATAGATCTACTTAAACCAATCTAGTAAGCCTTGTAGTAATAAATTTATAAACGTAGTATAACTTATTACTAGAAATAACTCCGTAATATTGTAACGTCAGCAAGCTAAACACAATAGATTAGCAAGTTCAGAAAATGTATTTTCTACATCAAAAGATTTATTCTTATAAAACCTCGATATTACGATTCGCTAGCATATCACAAATATCTATTTTACCACAAGTACAGATAAAGCAATCCGCATTTCAAAGAACCAATAGAACATAATTCATAAGAGAAAGCGAGTGGTATTTTCAACTATACGCGTTATAAACTATTTTTTCTTATTCGTATCATTTGACTTGAAATATAAAGTCTTTCTTTTATAACGGTATGCAAAAGCACGTATAGATAGTTAAGCTATTTTTTTAATATTTGTAAGCCGTGCCATAGATTTCTGATACTGATTACACACTATTAATTAATAAAAAATGTTATTTAGGGATTTACGCACGTCATATATTAAATTATCTACTTGTATTCATATATTATGTTACAGCTTATTGTGTGCATACAAGAATAGTTGAAATTTCTGGCAACATAGCCCACAAATATATAGCACATAGATTAGGAAAAAAACTTCTAATAATGTATACCTATCATTAAGGCAATTTTAAACATTTAAATAGTCTCTACATTACAAAAAAATCTTTAGAAAAATATTTTTCCTTTAACTACAACATGTCAAATGTCGTTTGGACACTTTAGATTTTCTTTAAAATGTAACTTCAAGAGCAATGGTTTAGTTCGCACTAATTATAAAAATTCCTTATTGAACACGTACTTTTTTCCATTTGTTGCTTTAACTGAAATGTAGTCTTCGAGCAGTTTTTCAAACTTTTAAAGGGATTTTATAAGTTAAACTCTATTTTAAGACAATTAAATTAAATATATAAACTAAATGAAACTTATTTTCTTTTTTAATGCCTAAAGCGGCTTTCCCCGCTCCCGCTCAAGACGTGTCCCCCAATCGAATTCAAATACATTTTGAACTTGGCGGAACGTTGCGATAATGGCGATACAACTCCTTATACCGTTGTAAACGATAAAGCAATTCCAACTCTATTTACTCTACATACGGCTCATTTTTAATTACGCCAATGTGTTCAAGCAATTAACTTTGTTTATCAACAATTCGGTTTGTTCACATGAATTTGTTTGTCCCTTGCTTGTAGCTATTTGATTTTGAACCTTATTTTATATGGCGTAAGAAACCAGAAGCTCCGTTTAATTACGTGTTTACAGCTTCATTGCTTGAAATCCTAATAATTTGTTAGGAAGTTGTCTAAATTTGGAACGTTGTCGTCGTAATGTCCCTTGTGCCCTTTACAGGTTCTAACTCAAAAAGTACTGGAGTTCTGCTTTAGGTTAACCACAGATGCGTTACAATTGTAATACTAACGAACCCCTAACATACAGCCCTTAACATTTCTGTTCTAAGGCACAATTTTTTATGATGATAGTGTCACACGATCGAAACAAAGCATTCTACTATAAGTAATTTTCTTCTTTTAGATTTTTTTAATAAGTGTACAATGCTACATGTGTATTTAAAAAGTGGTAAAACTATATGTTGTTTGACTCTGGCGGCACCACCGCCCTACCTATTTCTGCCTTATAACAGCAATGTTAAGCACGCTGTGTTCTGGTCTGAGGCAGTCAGTCTTCAGTTCCAACTCAGTCCTCATAGGTAGCAACGCATCTGGACAACCTCAGATAGGACCTTCATCTTATCTGGGTTTGGCTACAGATGCTCATGGGCGGCAATGGCCATTTACCATCAGGTGGGCTGCATGCTCGATTGCTATTTCGATCATATACAAAAGAAAAAAAACACGACAAATAGATAACCCCTTTTCTTTCGGAAGTCGGTTAAAAAGAGCAACTCTTTTATGGGTTACTACGTAAGTTTGAAGTTCTAGTTCACAATGCAATCTTACCGCTACGAGATCCTGTGCAAGCTAGCAAAGCCTGCCATTAACGGAAATCGATACACACGCTGCCATTATCTACTGGCAGTAATGAGTAGGTATGGCTTATTTTCTTCGTATATCGTGGGTTTAAAATGTTATATGATGTAGAAATATGCACTTTAGATGTTGAAAGGGGATAAGGGAATAAATACACTTTCTACACTAGCCCCATTCTAGGATTTTCTGTGCCATAGGTGTCATGGACACAAGGTGTCAACAGACCCAGTAGAGTAATTTAAATTCATCATTCAGATATGTGTCTAACCTGGGATCGAATCCGGGACCCATTACGTGTCAGACCGGTATGTTACCGTTTCGCCATGTGGGTCCTCAATGTAGGAGAAAAGCAGTGTTTTAGTATATTCATAGCCAAATATTAATCTTCTGTCACCGACATTTACGTAGGGGGACCCATAAGTTCCGGGAATTACACTGTGGTGGAGGGAGAGTGGGGAAACCTATTGTTTGACAACATGTCCGTTAGTGTTACGCTACCTGCGTCAGCTTAGAGGATTACGATAAGACATACCTTTTCTAAGGCAGACATATCATCAGCGGTGAATAGTAGGTTTAAGGACGTAATCTTAGTGATACTACATGCAGTTTTCCGACTTATTGCTTCATTATTATTATTTTTATTTTATAAATTCACAACGTTTCAGTAAATATGTATGTCATGGAACTAAAAACTTTCAAAGTAAAATATGTATAATAAAAACAAAATATATTTGAAATGTATCTCAGCTCTTTAAAATGGACGTAAATGAAATAACGTCTACTCTGTCATTGATGAACTTAATTAATAAACTGTTAATTAATGGACATTATTCACATATCTGATGACGTACTTAATAACAGTAGAGAGAATATTATTAAACTTGCAGAATATAGGAAAATAGCCATAATATCCTATGAAAAATTTGTATATTCTAATATTAAAATACTTAAGCTTAGACTAACGAGTATTTTAATGGTTATAATTAAAAATTAACTATCCGGTACAAATGAAAGAAAGAACTTCATAGGATCATTTATTAAGCTATAAAGATAACCGTCGGTTTTAAGAAAGCTTCTAAAGTAATTAAATGAGCGGTTAAAATATTAAAAGATAAGATGAGAAGAAATTGTTCCGCTAACTTATTTTGAAAGCATTTAAAATAAATCTAGCAAAATTATTTAAAAAAATATTTAAAATGTTTAATTCAAATATAGAATTAAAATTCCCACACAATTTTGATTGCAATTTAACAAAAAGATAAACTCAAAAGAATATTGTGTAGAAGAAGAGTAAAACAATAATTTAATCAACTGTTAATTCGTTGTTCAAAATTAAAATACACGGCACCATGTAAATAAAAATAAAAATTACTAGCCACAACGTAAAGTCACGTCTTTTTCATTAGCTTCAGCAAATATTTATAAACATAATTATCAAGGCTTTTAAGCTCGAACACAAAGCGGGTCTCTCAATGAGTACAAAGAAACATTAGGACAACATCGTCACCGTAATTTCCGAAACGTTTCTTTTTATGAAAATCCAAAAAAAAACATAAAATAAATGATGTTCGGGCAATTGCTGAACACCTGACTTAGCTATATTCTTCGTACAAGGTCGTAGTGATCTCGATAGGTTAGCAGGAAGGTAGCTTCCATATATCTGGTGGAAAAGCACCCTAATATTACCACTACACCATCTGAAAATCTCATCCATTATAAAAATGTGAGTAAAATAATATACTTTTCATAACATAATCTTGTACAGTTTTTAATATTCCTTGACGTGCCCTATTTAATACCTAAGCCATCACGTCAAATTGCTTGAGCTCGGAATATTGCGGCTAAATCGAGGCTTCGGGAAATTGCTTATTATGGCCGCTTAGAATGTCTTGAAGAAAGGCTTTGAAATGTGTAAGTAACCTTAAATGTTAATATAACTTTTTAAATTACTTAAAACTTTCTCTTTCGTTATGGCCTACAAATTATTTTGCGATGATGTATAAAATCAAAATTCTATGCTATATATCGGAACACAACTATAATTACTCAAGGATATATAGTAAGAATACTTCAATTATTTCTTCTTAATTATACTTGGATGGAGACAAGTATATAACTACTACAGTTACAATTATTAGTTGAGGTTCCTCGATCAGAATGCCACACGCGCCGCTCCTTCCAAACTCCAGCGCCGCCATGATGTTATCCCCACCTCTTGTTCCCTCTCCGATTGCAGATCAAATGAGTGACATATTATTTTTAATGCATTATTATTAAAATATGAGGTGTGAATAACAACATCAGTAAAGGCATTCCAAGAAGTGCCACTGCTTTCGCGTCGACACTAACACGTCTAAGAATTTATAATGGCGCTGTAAAGGCAGTATTATCATCACCTCTTTGACCTTGAAATAACTATAAAACCGCTATATCCTAGCTGAAAAGAACAAGCAAATACACTTTAGACGTTCCAGTTTAGTCTTCAGGAGCAGTAAAAAATTGTAAGCGTTATCAGATGTGACTTGTAACTTATTTTTGTGAGGGGATGAATTTGTTTCTACTCAGATATGGGTCAAGAGTGGAAAGTTTTATATACCCATAAAATGTAAGGGTTCTGCAAAGATTAGAAAAAATATTAAAAAAAAAACTTTGAATACCGTCTCTTGAAGCTGCTTATTTTTGGTTATCACTTAACATCCTATGGTCTGTTAAAGAAGGCTTGTATGTACAAAGTCACAATATAACTGTAGTTAGCGACAATAATTTTTAAACAATAAAATTGCTTTCTGCTCTGAACCAAAATAGCTAAGCATAAACAAGACTGGCTATATCTATACAAATAAATAAAATTGAAGTGTGTGTTTGTGATTTCAAAATATTTTTTTACTCAATGCATATGTAAGTATACACGATACCTATAACAAAAATGCAATTAAAAATGTTTGTCGGTCTGTCTGTCTGATTGGCTGAGGTAATCTACTAAACGGCTAGACTGATTTTGAGGGGACTTTCACAGGAAGATAGCTGAAGGTCTAAGGCGTAACATAGGTTACTTTAATTTTTGACAAAGCATTAGCGCGCGCTTCACGCTCACGCGGGTCCTCGCGGGAAAGCGGGATTCCAGTTATTTTCAAATATGTATTCCTTTTTACTTTTAAAACGTGGGTGAAACAGCGGGGATCAGCTAGTAGAAAAATAAACGAGAACGTCCGAGCCAAGTCTTCCATCACCTTTTAAATTATTTTATATACATATTTGAGCCATTCCCTCAAATGCCTCAGCTCAGAATATTACGGGTAAGTCGCGGCTTCGGGAAATTGCTTATTATAACCGTTTAGATTGAGTTTTCTAGAAAGGATTTAATATTTTATAAAGCTCAAGATTTACTTGATCTTCCTTTAAAAATATTCAGATGTTTAAATACAAGAAGATTATTATTATGTAGTTGTCTTTATGTCATACTAGAAAGAGACCAAAGGATTTCGGCCAGTTTAGTAAAAGGTTCAGATTTGTATTTTTATTATAGCTTTGACTGAATCTTTAAGGGTCATGCTTTTGTTATACCGTACATATAGGTTTATTTTTCTTTTCTAGGAATTTTGTTAATATATCTACATCTATAATATGTATATCAGTAATACTAACGACCTCGAGAGAATGTTGGATGTTTGCAGAGTATTTAACAATTGAAGAATAATGGGAGATATAAAAAAATTAGCCAGAGGATGTCCACAAGAAAATTAAACACAAAAATAAACTAAACAAATACAATAAGAAAAGCACTTTCTACGCTCATAGATAGTCCCACAGTAGGATTTTCTCCCGTGTCGTGGGTGCCATGGACATACGAAGACGAATACACAAACACCCAGACCTAGAACAGAAATCTAAATTCATCATTCAGATATCTGACTGTCCGGGAATCGAACCCGGGATCCACTGCGTGACCGGTATGCTGGCTGCTCCACCATGCTGGTCGTCCAATAAAATATCAAACAAAGACATGATCACTTTCATTTCTGCAGCCCCATTGGGCCTTAGCGCTGAAAAGAAACCAATTTCAGTACACATTGCCTTAAACCTTGTCTTATTTTACGTAATAACACGTTAACAATGAATACGAATCAGCGCTACATGTTTCAGACAACCTTCACCTCTCCAATAGAATCTCAACTTTGTTGAGACAAACATAGAACTGAAATAAGATTACCATTCGTCCAATCCAGAAGTTTCTGCGCGGAATTCAAACGCCTGCGTGAAAAAACTTTGATGTCTCACAAAAGAGATTGTATCGAAACAGAACGGGATTAGAAGAAAACGCTGGTTTAATATTTAATGTAGGTTTGTCGTACCTATGAGCGGCAAATTGTTAAAAAGGGACTCCTGGTGCGAAGTGAGTGAATGTACGTGTTCAGTAAATTATTCATTGCGTTAGTGTCACGGAATAATAATGGTCTGTGCTATACTTTTTGTTTACTTTGCAAACGTAAGCTTGTATTCTTCTCATTGTTAAGGTACTTGTATGAGTATAGGTAAAGACTTTTTGAATAATAAGTAAAAACTTTAACACATTCATCGCCATTTACGTCAATGTTTTGGCCATGACGTAACACTCCCCATGGGCCTCATAAGGTTTCGAAGAGTCTCACAAACACTGCATTTGTTTTATTCATTTCATATTATTGCCTATACGCCTATTCTGTCCTAATCAGGTTTAAATACTACTAAATAGTAAATAATAATAGTAAATATATAGCTTACTGATAAATTATTAGTCAAATAAAGTTTTCAACCTTAGTCTTTCGGGGTAGCAAATCATCCGAAGCAGTTGAAAAAACACAAAATTTTTAAGTAGCTACTTTAGGGATTTTGTTATCTATTCATTCTTATTTAAATACCTACTAAACAAAAATTTTCAAAATCAAAAAATCCTATCTCACATAATAAAATACCGACACTGTTTACTCTGAACGTAATATCACACATTTACACAAGTTGGATTTGACATTTTCATATTCCAAGCAAGCATCTTACCGACGTAGAATAATAGCGGAATTATTTTAAACCTTCCTCCAGCGAGGCTTACAGTGCACTCATCTCCAAGCTACATGTGGGGGATAAAAATAAATCTTGAGTGACATTGATATCCTGACAGAAATATGTGTTTGTAATGGCTTAGTGGAATTTTTTGGTCTCTCGCTTTTAGAGGACTGGCGGTCCCATCCTTTCAATATTTAGATAAAATTAAGTAATTGATACATGTTTAAACCTGGTTTTAAGTTTTATCGAGAGTATATGGTTCACCACAGGTCAAACTTCTTTTTTTATACTATGAAAGTAGCAAACGAGCATGCAGCCCGCACATGGACATCTGTAAGGAACCCCAGAACCAAAGGAGCACAGGTCGCCCCCGACCAGGTGGACTATTACCTGAAGAAGACAGCGGGAAACCGTTGGATTCAGAAGACACAGGAGCGGTTGGAGTGGTGTCTTTTAGAGAAAGCTTATGCAGCAATGGACCTCAAAAGGCTGATGGATTAATCAACCCAAGATAAGATCAGGTTCCTGAGTTCCCTACACTCACGCGCTCTACACTCATAGCTCCAAAGTAGGATTTTCTCCTGTGACGTGGGTGCCATGGACACACAAACACGAATACACAAACACCCAGACCCAGAACAGAAATCTAAATTCATCATTTTAGATCTCTATCTGGCCGGGAATCGAACCCGGGACCCATTGCATGTCAGACCGGTATGGTAACCGTTCCGCCACGCAGGTAGTCACAATAATCTTCTGTAGAATTTTCTCTAAATATTTTTATAGCATTACTTTGCCCTGATTTCTTTTTTAATTTAGGCCCATTCTTAGGGTTGTCAATGTAATAACGTGGATAATTTAATGAGCGTGACAAAGAGTCCCATTACACCGACAAAACAATGTTACACTAATTTTCTCGGCGCTTCTTACACAAAGGATTGTAGCTCGATGGGGAATAACACTTAGTAGACAAAGAACGATAGAGATGTGTTAAAAGATACGAGTAAATTTACTGTAATTGAAACGAAGCACGAACACGTTTTGTTTGACTATTCTGAATCGTTTTTGGTGGTAGAACCTTTGTAGCTCCGGCGGCACCACCGCCACACCTATTTCTGCCTAATAACGGCAGTGTTAAGCGCTGCTGTGTTCTGGCTTGAAAGGTGTGTACGGTGTGTGTACGTGTTACAACATAATCCTCAGGGGTAGCAACGCATTTGTGACCAACCTCAAGTAAGACTCTTAAGTTCTTGTCTTTGGTAGAATACAAATGTCCACGGACGGCAGTGGCCACTTACCATCAGATGGACAGCAAGCTTGTTTGCTACACCTATATTATAAAAAATAAAATATTTTTATAAGATTTATGAAGCACGTTTGATAACCCGTATGGCAGAGTGGTTATTATACCGGTCTGTCCCGCAGCGGGTACCGGGTTCAATTTCGACAGACAGACAAACAGATATCTGAATGACGCATTTAAATTTCTGGTCTAGCTCTGGGTGTTTATGTATACGCCTTCGTGTATCCATGGCACCCACGGTAGATGAGTAAATTCCAATGTGGGAATGTGGGATGTAGAAAGTGTTATTTAAAGCAAATGAGTTCGCAGTTCACCGTTCTAATAGTAAAATCCTGTCTTAAACGTAATCTCTCATTACGTTCCTAACTACTGAACTATCTATTGGTACTGGATATTACTTTAGACGCTCAGGGACTTGGTAGCCACTACATAATGTTCAAGCGATACAGGTACAACTTACTACACTGAAAGCAATAGTTTC
This sequence comes from Urbanus proteus proteus, assembly GCA_018251915.1. Lineage (NCBI taxonomy): Eukaryota > Metazoa > Arthropoda > Insecta > Lepidoptera > Hesperiidae > Urbanus > Urbanus proteus. The sequence goes on from DWPV01002201.1 coordinate 9,850, forward strand.
TAGTTTTGAAGTCGGGTAATGATGAAACTCCTAGTGAAACTCGCTCGGTTGACTGCCAAACCGTTCGTTTAAGCGAATCCTAAGCACCTTAGAAGTTTTGTTTCAAGGTTGTTAATTAAGATATAAATAAATAACATAAAATAGTACCTTTTATAGAAGGTAAGTGATTTCATCACGATTTACCTATAATGTCTTAAAAAGTTCAGACTGTCTATTTTCCTCATCTTATGTTTGTTTCACTGTAAAATAAAATAACTATTCAGTAATAATGAAATTTCTTTAAATAAATCAATTATTAATTAGATTTTGTGAGCATAAAGATAATTGTGTTAGAAATTGATTTTTCATAATATGCAGGACGGCTGTGAGAATTCACTTATACCTACCTGATAGTTATTAGGTATTTAATTACTCATACCTAATCAGTGTATTATATCTAAGATAGTGATTAGGTATTAGGTTACTAATCAGGTTACTAATACCTAATTATTATCAAGTACATTACAGACTTACATGCATGCAGGTTAGGGGGTGATATTAGGTGGAATGTAAGCCTGGCCCGATTCTCGATGCTCTCAAAGTTCGAGTTATCTCTTAACTGAATAAAAAATACTTCCTACGCCTAAAATCATAAACACAATTTTTACCTAATAATATTGGTATAAAACGCTAAACGACGAGGAAGCGCAAAATAAAATACTTTAAACGGTAGTACACTTTAAAATCGGAAACATATCAAGCACTCGTAAAAGTTAAAAGCATAAAGTCCGAAAAATCCTGATAAAACTCCCGCTATGGTGGATGTCAAATAAAAATTTGCTTTTTGCGACGCGGCGAACGGAAACTTCTGCAGCGGGAAATATGGCTCGAATTTCGTTTTTCGTGTTTCGTAGAGCTGTAGCGAACCGTACGTATTCATTACTGAGTAACGGTTTCGCCATCAAGTACCGAGTAACGAAACGTTACTTACAAATGCGCTACTCGTATCGCATTATATGTATATACTAGCTGATCCCTGCGGTTTCACCCCCGTTCAAAAAGTAAAAAGAATACATACATACTTAAACGTATGTCATCCCGCTCTCCCGTAACGGCGCGCATGCGTTTGGAACGCGAGGTAATACATTTTTCTAAGATTAAACTAGCCTATGTTATGCCGTAGACCTTTAGCTACCTTTTAGTGAAAGTCCCCTCAAAATCGGTTCAGCCGTTTAGAAGATTATCTCAGCCGAACAGACAGACAGATAAAAAAATCTTTTTTAATTGCATTTTCGTTATAGGTATCGTATATACTTTCATATGCATTGAGTAAAAAATTGTTATTTTGAAATCACAAACATACACTTAAATTTTATTTATTTGTATAGATGTATGGATGTAATTTGCGAATCGTATTACGAGTATACGACTAGAAAAGTTGCTCTATGCTATGTTGTGAGATATCAAACGTAACGATACGATAGTAACGAGTTTTAAATGTTATAGTAACGAATACATACGGGTACGCTTTCTTTCGTTACTTTTACACTTCTAGTATTTCGTGTCTTATGCGAGCGTCGAAGAGTTACCCAATGTCGGTTGTAATGTTGCTTTATAACACCTGAGTCGAAACTAAAAATGTTAGGCAAAATGTGTTGCCGGTTAACTCGTGTTTTAGGAAATTACTAAATTAGGTTATATGAGTAGTTTGTTCTAGATAAGGTTATCTTTTCGTGCCACACTAACAGGTTTAGTATTACTACTTAATCAAAATAGTTACACTAAATTATACGATTAATATTTTAGGGTTTCTTTTTCAAAGATTAAATTCAAAGCCCCGTATTATCATTTCGACCAAAGTTAGATATTTTTTGAGAAAAAAGGCGTATCACAAAAATCTCGTAATTATTTTACCAGTTTTATATCATCGAAAAATTTGGCGTATCAACTCTTCGTACAGGAATAGCAAGTATAAAATGAGACTCCTTATTTAAATCGACGTTTTTTGTACCTTCGAAGTAACGAAGTTAACGTCGCCGAGAACGTGACAGTTATTGACACGATTTGGATCCCCTTTCCGCGAAGTATCAAGCCGTAAATGCTAAATTCGATGAAGAATTCAAATATGACCTAGTTGGACGGCTTTCATGGAACTCTATTTTTATGGAAGTCGTAGTAGACTAAGCGATTAAATTCAGGATGAGCAGCATCTGACGACGACCCTCGTGGCGGAGTTGTCACCATACCGGTCGTGCAGTTCGATCCCCGGTTAGGCAGATATGTGTATGATCAATTTAGGTTGCTGTTCTGGGTCTGGGTGTTTGTGTATTTTTCTTTGTGTGTCCATGGCATCCACGACAAAGAAGAAAATCTTATAGTGACGCTATGAGTCTAGAAAGCGTTTTTCTTTGTATCATCGAAACCCGCTGTTGCCTATTACTATCCTGATCAAGCTTTACTCTTTAGGAATATTCTGATCCTTTAGTCATGAGGAACTTTGCAGTCCATGCCTCTGCTGAATAATATGTTCGTCAGCTTCTAAAACATCCTCGAAACAGATTATTTCAAAATAAACGCTAGAATTCTTCCGTTATTTATTATCATCACAGTTTCAATTGCTTTAGTGAGACAAGTTGCTTCCAGCACGGAGACGAGGCTGTCTTCCGTGTGTCGTAGCGTCTATGACACTCCACTCTCCTGGGAAATTAATGCTACGTGATTTTCCTGACACGAGATTTTTTGTTCAATCCCGGTTGATAAATGAAGGGTTTAACGAGGTTTCCGCGTTTGGACACCTATTCGGTCGTGTAACGCTGCTAGATGTGGAAATAACTCAGCGGGATTAGAATGAGTATTTAGAATGATGGTTTGACAAATGACGGTGTAAGCATTTTTTGTTATGGACATCAATCTCGTTTGGATTGGGGTGTAACGATTGTTGTGACGACAGAAAATAATGTGATATGTAATCGTCAATCTATTATTGTCCCACTGCTGGGCACTGGTCTCCTATTACTCATTACTCTATGATATGGAGTATTATTGTTTATTTTTCATTTATTATAACATTGCTAAGCAAAACAATTATTATAAGAATGAGATACACGCGTTACAAAATACAAGTTTTACTTATCAACGTATATACTATTCCAATTGAACACATTGAGACAAACTGTCTCTATCGATAATTTTGGGAGCAAATTACATGGAAAGGACCTCGTAGTACACTTAGCTTAGTAAATTCCCAAAAAAGTTACCTTCCAAAGGGTAATTAGATAAGCTTCAAAAAAGTTTATTCTGTGAGGTAACTCGATTCCTAACGGCAGCGAACAGAAAATGTGAATAAAAATTTAAAAGCACCGAGAATATGCGAGGAATTAAGAGTTTACAAACACAATTTTTCATCCTTTACATATCCAAAGAAGAACTGTTTCTCATATCTTTCGGGACAGTTGAGAACATAATTCACACTTTTCTGCTCTTTGCACTGCTAAGATATAGTACAGAACTTTCTTTCAAGCAAAATTTAAGCATACAGTACGGCACTATTCTTGCAGGTAAAAGCATAATATTTCTCCATTAAGTGTCACACTGTTTTTCATCCGTAATCTTTTATACGCTTTGTACTCAGCGTTTAATACGAAATGCACTATAAGCGAATGGACATTTATATTCATTAAGAAGAATGAGTTCAAACGGCATTGCTACAATGGATAATGATTGGAAACTTCTGGTGGATTATGATAGTAGATCTCTAATGTATTACAATAACATCTGAATGAATAGACGTTAGTAAGGGATCACAGGAAGTAGAGATGGCATTTCTGTTATAATACTATTTACAAAAGTATGTTTACTAAAAATAGGTATCTAAAGAATGAAGAAAAAATTAACTCAACCGCTTATAACATTACAACTAATAAGAGAGCATTAACGAAGCATGGACCCTCCTTCACAACACTTGCTTAATTGTTTAATTACATTGTGCATAAGTATGGTGTGAAAAATGAAGCAAAAATATATAAAGAAAAAAAAATTAAATGAAATAAATATTGAAAAACTGTGACATTAATAAGAAGAGCCTTTCAATGTTTTCAATACAAAGACCACAGCCGAGATTAATATTCCTCAAACCAAAGTAACGAATATAAATTTCACTCGACACAAGATAATGGAAATAAGTTTTGTTTCATCTCAACGCGGTAATTAGATTCCTGTTATAGATGTTATCAAATAATTATTTTTGTTTGTTTGAATAATACTTTTGGAGAAATACGTTTTTAGATTGCTCTGATTTTCTTCTTTCTTTATTCTAAATTATAAAATTCAAAACCCGGAACTTTGTATTACCTTAAGTTTAAGTATATCTGTATCATTATCATCATATATTAAAACGATCCAAAAAACTAAATTCTCTCACCCTACAGTTGACTGTTAAAAATTGCAATTTCTCCAAAGTAAACCTTAATATCTACAACAGTGAAGAAAAATAGCCCCTCGGGATTGCTCCTTCAGAGAAACAAAAGATAATATTGACTCTAGGAAGACAGACCGATAAATTCAAGAACTGGAACTCGCTTCGGTCTTGGAATGGCTAGAAAAATACAGACGTATAAAACCGAAGTATTTCACCCGCCATTTAATGAAATTCTTAATTTGATTTGAAATCGCGTAAAGGATTAACGATACCTATCGATTATATTTGTATAGTACTGTCAATTTAAATATTTTTTGTTATCAAAAATCTAAATTTAAACATCGAATTTCATATTGTTGTATAATTGTCAAATTTTGTGAATCTACGAATCGTGCAAGACTATCAAAAATATCACCAAGTTTATGAAAACTACTAGGCACGCAATCTGAGGATTGAGCTGGAACGTCCCGGATAAGTATGTCTCCCTTATTACTTCCGACCAGAACACAGCAGTGCTATTATAAGCTTAACACTGCTATTATAAGGCAGAAATATGTGGGTGTGGCGGTGGTGCCGCCGGAGGCGAAATACCTAGAGGTCTACCACCCTTAAACCTCCAATAGTTCAAAGATATTAATCCCCAGAAATGCCTTAACAATAAAAGTACCTAAAACTTGAACACAGAGATAAACGTTTTTCGTATTAACTTTATTGGTGTATATAAAATTCAATTCAATTTCAGCACGATCTGTTAAAATTTATTCGGGATCACCTTTGGAACGCAAAGTGTTTCGACATAAACTGTTTGTTTGTATTAACATAACAAAGACATCAATTTGACCCTTGACATTATTGCTTGAATGGACCCTCAATATAAATAACGATAACCTTTTAGCTTTACGAGGACGGTGCTAAATTTTCTGACAAATTTCATCGTATTGATTGTGATAAGAGTTATCTGCTACCCATTATGATGTTTCGCTAATGAGTTTTTTTCATATTACTTAAAAATATTGTTTGATCTTAATATTTTACCATCCTTATTATAAATGGGAATGTCCGTTTATTTGTTCGTAACGCCTTCACGCATTAACTGCTCAACCGATCGTTGTGGAATTTCGCACACACATAGTAAGGGGCACAGAAAAGGACATAGAGTACCTTTCATCGCGAAAAAAGATAATACTATTTTATACCTATTTATACCTACAACCTACTTAGTTCTATACCTACGGCCTCTTTGTGCGAATTTACACATTAGCGCGAGCGAAGCTGCAGTTAAAAACTAGTATTGACAAGGGCTAAGTTGAAACGCCTAGGATAAGTATGTCTCCATTACCACGCCTTTCAAACCAGACCACAGCAGCGCTTAACGCAGCTGTTACTGGCAAAAATTGGTATAATAATGGGTTGATGACAACGGCTTAGTTTTAGGGTATCGCCCTAGTCAACCTACATATGAGTATACTTCTACTATCATCAAAGTAGCAAATACGGAATGATGATACACAAGAGATTTTTAAAATCCAAATCATAAAATGCAGGCAGCACTAGAGCACAGAAGTGTCTAACAAAGATTTAATACAGCTTTGCATACTAATGAAGTAGACTCCAAAATCGGATTATTACTGGAAGCGGTAGTAACTTTCATAAAACCATGTTAGGAGGTACAGCGAATTAAGTTCGTTATAAAGACTGGCGGTGCTCCGTAGAATATTGTGGGGGGATTACGAAATAAATTGAATACCCACACGTAAGCAGGGTTTGTACGTTGGTTATTCACAAAATGTGTTTAAACTCCTTAGGGCTACATTTATTTCTGGATTGTAAAAGTAGAATAGATGGTAGCGTTGTATTTTGTAGTTTGGCCTTACTGCTACTACTACTAACTGCCTTAAAGTAAAACTTTATGAGTCATTAATTTTTTTTCCGAAGTAACAATCCATTTAAGGTCTTCTTCAGTTCTTTACATAATTATTAAATTAGTTACAAAATTCTATGAACAGCAAGCTACTGAACACAATCAGTGATTATCTAGGACCTTTTATCGATATCTGGGATGATCTGTCGTGTATCTATGTATATCTACAACATAAAGGGTTTTAGTACAGAATTGTATAAGTGTAAGTATTATATACACCTGTAAATATAAACAACTTTGATCCTTACCTCCAGGCGGTAATACTCGACTATAAAGATACACCGCACACCTCACACGATCCCACAAGCCATGAATGTTCCCGAAAACAGTACAAGAAGTTTATAAGCCATTTCCATAATCCCTTTTATATTCATCGGGAAAGTTGCAGGATCTGTTGTACCGTTGGGGGCTTTTGGTATTTATTCCACAAAAGCGTCAGCGCCTTTGTGCTGTGGGTTTTTGAGTTTTTATGGGAACCCTATTTTTAATGACAGGTTGTTGGGAGTCAAAAGTGACGGACGCTTTCTACGGTCGTAATATTATAGTCATTATATAATATACAAAATTCAAAAGTAGTTATTTAGTTATCTGTAGTTCCGAGGATCGAAGCCGGAAATTAAAATTAGTTCTACAAGCCCTTCTGACACCTTCGCGTAAATGTCCGTCGACTTGTTTAACAGCTTTTAGAATAGGCTTTTATATTATTTGCAAGCATAATTGATTAGGTAATAAAAAAATAATCGGCTAATACTTGTATAATTTACGGAATAGCCCGACCAGCTCTTAACCTGTCCGAGGTGTCCAAGTGGTCGGTTTCTCAATCAACTAAACATAACTGACGCCTAACGCTCACGTCGGCGACCGTCAACAATGGTCGCCGCGCGTCGCTAATAACAGGCAGTGGCACTTTTGGTAACGACCGCCAACTGTCGCGAACAGTCGCTAGCGACCATCAGCGACCGTTGACAAAACACGATCGCAAAGTGACCAGCCGCAACAGTTGATGACCATTGACGAGCATTGCGAGATGTCGTTAGCGACACCATGCGACTGCCATGGCTGTCGCTCGTATATTAACAAACTGTGGCCCGTATACCTACAAGAGTTCTAAGAGGTAATCGCATCTATATGGTGTGATTGGAATCTAATTGTATTCGCGTTAATAATTACGAACGGCAGTGATCACTTACCTAGTGGATGACACGCGCGGTTACAACTTCGAAAAGAAACACTAGACTAAAATTTATTAGAACTCATAAGAAAGTTGCGAATTTCTCTAGAGATTCTAATTTATTTGACAAAATTTTGAGAGACGGCGAACAATTCTTCGGTTTTAATAACGAAGCACGGGCCATTTGTTTCAGCTCAGTCATTTGGTACCCCCGTCACGTACTCAAACGCGGTCCCAAGAGGCTGCGCGAATAAATCGCATCAGAAAGCCAGGATCCACTCACGTAGAGGATTTCCATACGTAAATATCGTAATCCGAGTGAATCTTTACTTAACTAGCGCCACTCATCTTCATTGCTACAGCTAAGTCGAGAAAGTCGTGCTCATAAATTTCGTACGTTTCTTTACTCTATTTTTGTGTAAATATATAGAATCTTTTTAACAGTTATCGTTGTGACAAATATATTAACTTTTAACAAAAAAATAAAACCGACTTCCTAGTCACAAAAAAGTAAAAAATAATTTAAATCAATTTTC
>DWPV01002202.1:0-17871 GCA_018251915.1 Urbanus proteus proteus
GCCCCTGAATCCGGCCGCCCCTAAATCCGGCCGCCCTAGGCCCGGGCCTACTGTGCCTTAGGGCAAATCCGCCACTGCTTATATCTATGCTTAGAAATCACTAATAATACTAATGCCATCGGGTATTAATTTATCCCTTTTGCCACTTTTTATAGAGGTGCAATAAATTATTAAATAAAATAAATAAAAATAATAATAAGGTACTGCAAAACAGTACTAAAAAACATCGCTCGTAATCCACACGCTGGCAGTCAGACGAGTCGATAAGCGGAACCCACGGTTCTATTGGGGTTGGTTAACAAATAAATCAACTTTATTTTGACCTGCGACCTTAGCACCCATGGTGGCATCAACCGGTTATAACGATTCCATCATGACACTAAAAATTTTACGATTTTTTGAAGCACCCAACATGTCTTTAACGGCTTTAATGATATTTAAAATATCATTAATATTTATTCATTACAAATGATGCTGTTATTTTTGTGGTGACGCATCTGTTTAATAGATTTTTAGATTTTTTTTAAATAGAAGTGAAATAGAGATTTTCAATCGTTAAATTTATCACTGGTCAACATTATTCGTGGTGGTAAGTAATGAAAGTTGTCCAAGGGCGGTAGTGACCACTTATGATCAATTGATCAGGTGTATGCTCTTTTGCTACTTTCACATTTTGAAGAAAAGCAACACCAGATCTAAAAATGCTTCTTTGTGTATCTTCACCATAGATACATATATTAGCCTATAGACGTGACTACTGAATAACCTCAGTCTATTTTCACAAAATCCGTAGTTCCTTACATTACAAGTTACTAACGCAACTTAAAGACCAAATCATAAATATTGACTCTAAATTTAAGTAAGATACGAAAATTACTTTTACAGTATATTTTATTGAAAAGGCATGCGCTTTATATAATAACTGATAGTCGGTAAATAATGACGTATTGCCGAAACACAGTTTCTGATACCACAGTTATGCATATCCTCTGCAACAATCTTGGAGAATATCGTGTACGTGGAAGTTATCACATAGCACATTCATTAAATATATCAGAGTTTGACGCCGTTGTTAAAGGCATATGAAGGTGTAAGTATTGAAGATCCGCGTGGCGGAACGGTTACCGTACCGGTCTGATGCGCAATCCGGGGTTCGATTCCCGGCCAGACAGACATCTAAATGATGAATTTAGATTTCTGGGTCTGGATGTTTGTGTATTCGTATATGTATGTATCCATGGCACCCACGACACAGGAGAAAATCTTACTGTGGGGCTATGCGCGTAGAAAGCGTTTTTTCAAATATGGCATAAGTATGGCGTCGCTGCAACCAGAGCCCCATAAAAAGGTACTTTTCAAAATCCCCTTTACTGAAAAAGAAATCATTGTTGAAGAACATATTTTCAGCTACTTATCGTAACTCGTTCCTTGAACATGTTTGCAAGCCATTAGCGTCTACGATGACCCCAAGGGTCATCGCAAACTTTGCTAATCACAAATGGAACCCACACTAAATTTTGAATACGCAACGAGTTTTTTTACCGATTTCCCACTTCATTGTCGGGCCATTACTTAAGGCAACATGAAATATAAGCTGAGTACACAATCGTACAATCAGGGCTAAGTTACTGCCGTTGGTGTGCGCGAAATTCCCATAGCTTATTGTTGACGGGAATAAATCAAGATTTACATGTAAAGGGAACTAGTTTGGTGGCGGAAAAAATACGAAGGGCGCCTTGACAGGCATTGTATCGTCTTCGGTTTTGCACGCGGAAGTTCTGATACAATTCTAAGGTAACAATACGGAGGGACAATGGCTGGGTGAACGAGAGCATCCATTGTCAGCGCGCAGCTGATCTTCAGATCTTTAAGAAGTAACGGTTGTTAATCTATTTTCTGGTCCAATTTCGGATTTATGGTAAAGATGGGCTCAGCTGTTGTTGATTTTTCTTGTTACGGGTAAAATATGCATGATATTTTACGTCCGATCTATTGTCGGTTTAGCGAAGTGTGAGTACAATGGACAAACAATAAATATCCTTGTAACACAGCGGTCATCCTACCGGTCTCCAATGCATGAAGTTCTGGATTCGATCGTGAAGGAGACATCTCTATGTTAATTTAGATTTCCGTTATGGGTTTTATATTTAGCTGTATCATTCGTGATACGTATGATACTAGTATAATATAAGTAGATATTTCCTTAAACATTCATATCATTAGAAGTCGCTGCATTTCGAAAGATGAGACCCTAGTCTATAATAAATACCAATATGAAGATATCAGTTGTCATAGCTAACAACATTGCAAGTACCTAGGCTATGTTCTAGTACATTCCTAAGTGGTATAATTGCAACGGTTGGCAGATGCCCGTGGCACGCGCTGGTCGACCTTTGCAAATGTCACAGGTTCAACTTAATCCACATTTTTGCAGTTAAACGTCTATAAATAGATTACTACGTTATGATACATTTAATAATTTGCTTCCTCAACGAATTTATACCTTACATACATAAAATACGAGTTACTTTTGCGCGGGTACGTTAAATTAAAATTTGATAGCGAAAATTCTGAAAACGCTTTAATTTCACGAGAGCTAAATGTAGAGTTTATTTTTTTAAATATTTTGTGTAACTACATTTTTCCGTTAAACCACCCATTCATTTATATTTCCCGCAACTCTTAGGAATACGACTAAGTCGGATAAGGATCTACTAGAATAACTTTTAAAGTAAATTGAAGACTTCGATTTGAAGTAGGTGTCAAATGAGCATGCAGTCAGCTGATGTAGTCCTAGTTATCCAATAAATTTAGTAGTGAACGTTAAATCGGATTTTTTCCTGAGAACAGACTTGTAATATCTAGTTTAAGTCTTTTCCTTACCCCACTTTACAAAACAGAGCACCTCTAACGAGCTGCTATATTCTTCTTGTTATTATAAACAGCAATTGGTAATAATTGTGTCTCCAAAGCACACAGGGTTCTGATCGTAACTGCCAATATAATCCTTAATATAATAATACAATCATTAAATAAATTTTAATTTAAATAGACCACGAGTTAGCGTCATAAAAGATTTTGATCGGTAAATGTTAACGCTAATAGATTCCAAGATCACAATAATGTTTATATCCTAATAAAACACGCACTTAGTATGCAAATTTGGACATAAGCGAATTATCGTTTCAATAAACTGGAGTATCTTGTAGCCCTTAATTTTCATCTTTATTGCTCTATTTTTAAGGGCTCAAATTGCGATGTAATTTACGAGGTTCCGTCAATAAATCGCGTCTAAGAAGGCCTTTATTCTTCATATTACTAGGGCGTTATCTAAGATTGGAGAATAATAGAAGTAATGCCCTACATAGATAACTGTCAAATTAATTCAGTCCAGATAAAAGACGGAATCACCCCTCTTTTTAATCGTATGGTGTGAATTTTTTATTCCCGTCTTCCGTGTACCGTGGGTAAGGTAGAAAAAGTGTGGGGCAGAAAACAAAGCGTCTTTTTTTCGTGTGATCACGTCTAGTTTCGGAGTGATTTAATTTCGGGTGCAAGAAGCGAACAAACCCAACGAAGATGTTATACTTTTTTATCTATATTCTATTTTTTTCGCTCGTCTACCATATTAAATAAGAACTAAAAAAGTAAAAATTCTCACATAGAAACAGAAATTTTCACACGTAAATTTCACAAGAAATTTTCACAGAACAGAAACAGAGATTTTCACCCTTACTTAACATATCAAATGAAAATATCACACCTCGTTTTCATATCCTATCTTTATATTCTTAATGGATTTCTTAATGGATAACAAGACATCCGTAACCGACTGGAGATATGTCTTGTCTGTCTTTGCTACTTCAATTCGATAGAAAAAATATTAAATAGTGGCATCACATCTCATTTTTGGGATCTGACTCCTTCTCTACTTAACTAGCTACTAAAATACCTAACTTATTCCTAACTAGCTTTTCCCGCGGCTCCGTACGCGTTAAATTACATATAAAACCTTTCTCTTAAATCACTCTATATATTAAAAAAACCGCATCAAAATCCGATGCCTAGTTTTAAAGTTCTAAGCATACATGGGGACAGACAGCGGAAAGCGACTTTGTTTTATACTAGTGATTGATCTATACGCCTTGCTGTCTACCCATACATTCATAATTATATCTATCAGTCCTTTGTGGTCCACTGGACTGTCCAGCGGTCACAAAAACGGCCTTTTGGGTACACACAGAATGCTACGGCTATAGTCACTGCGGCTGTCATGCGTGTTGATGTCTGCTGTTAGGTACATACAGGAGTCTCCCTGTCTGTACCTAACATTAACATCCGTCTCCATGTGTCTATACAGAGTTGCCTATCTCCTGATTTTTTCCTACAATGCTCACTGATATAAAATTCAGTAAGCAACTCATCAAGAGATAAAATAGCCTCTTTTATCCAATGAATAAATATTTCTACTTTCTAGAACCTTATCTCTTTACGATAACGACTGAAACACCACAGTACTTTATAATTAGTGCGAACTTATACAGCAGACTAGTCATATACCTTTCAAGATATTAATAAAGAATAGCTGGTAATAGATGACCACTTCCAACGCAAGGTGGCGCAAAGGTCGCGTCCGACGTTACATTCCATGGATGACCTTTGTTTTTGCGCCATTATGCTAAGCATGCTCATGCCGTGCGCATATGCACTTGGATTAAAGAAATGATTGGAAATAATACTTAGGTATTGTTATTTGTTAAGAATGATTTCAATGTAATTTCTGTAATTAAATATTGAGCTTCGGTAACTCCAATCTCGAAAATGATAAATATCTATCGTTTCCCAGAATGGAGTTAACCAAGTTTTATATTTATCTACAGATTTAATAATGTAATTGTTTCGTTGAAAATTCAATAATATCATAATTCCTGTTACAAAATGTTTAACAAAATTTAATTTTACATATTTTGAAATTTATTTAAATCAACAATGGACTCATTGTAAACTGTTTTCAATTTTCGATTTTCAATTATCACAACCAGTAGCGGGCATTTGCGAACAATATAATTACGCATTGAACACGTCGTAAATAATAAGTTTTAATTAATTCAGCGAAAAGTAGAGTTCATTAAACTGAATTAAAAGAATGACCAGTCAGCACGAAGTAGTCAGTCATTCTAATGATTGTAGAGCTATTGAAAGTAACCCTTTGACGGGGGTGGGTCCTACTGGGCACAGCGTGTGGGCGCATTGTACCCCTACAACAATCATGCGTCACAAAGGGTTAAATGAACATGTAATGAGCACACACATTTTGGACACGTGTACAATGTTATTGTACGTGTTTTTTCGCTCGAGGCGTCAATATTCGCCGCGGGGTCTAATGTGCCGGCGAGTGTTTGGGTGTTGAGGTCTCAGCTGGACTTCGAGCACTATTTATGTAAAGGATTCATTTTAAGGTATGCTACAATGTTTGGAGCGTATGGGAGTGCCACTGTTGATGTCTGAAACAAAAAAAATAAAGACAAAATTGAGATGGACGAACGACTAAATATTACTGTTATTTACGATATTTTTTGCTATTCTATGAATAATTTTAATAACGATCTTTGAGATGGCTTAAATTAAAAGTTCAACTTGATATATTTGAAATACTTGATAATCTTGTGTTAAAAATTCGTCAAATAATTGTGCTATAGACACACACATGGACATATCTGTAATCTACCCCCGACAAGATTTTATTTGGATAGCTACAAATGTGTTGCTTCTTCTAAAGACTAAGTTGAAATGCCTCGGATTCAAACTAGAAATGGCAGTGCTACTATTCAACACAAATAGGTGTACGGTGTTGCCTCTAGAGCCGAACCACAAAGGCTTTAAGTTAAGTATTAACCTAGCTTTCCCTTTCCGTACTTTTTTCAGAACCAGACCAAATTTTTACATGCAGAATGGAATAGTTTTAGCTGCAATGCCTGTCGATTTTACAAAACTTTTGGGAACTTAAAACATTATGGTATAAAGATTTGGCGTAATTCCAGATCTGTCTAAGATCTAGACACAATGCATTTTACTCCCACACTTTATGATATAATAAATTGAAAATTCCTCAATAAAGTTAAATTTTCTTGTTTGTTTTGGCTAACCAGCTCTTAGAATTATAGCAAAAAATTAGCTTTATTATTACTTCATTTATAAATAATTTAACCATATTACAATGTAAAAGAACAATCATTCTTGTACTTATTATTAGGTAATAATAATAGGTCCTAATAATAGGTACTAATATACCTATTATTAGGAATATTCTTTTAAATTAATTCCACTCTCTATTTCTTTTTTGTTAATGAAACCAAAATAATAGATATAGTTCCTTAAGAGCATTATCTCTTGCATTTATCCGCCGATACTAAATCTCTGTGAAATACACATATACATACCTTTCCATACTGATTAAGAAAACGACCCAACTTTTTCCGTTAAAAATTCTGCAGTCTGCGGGTACTCTTAAAGTATAATTTAAAGCACATAATGATCGCTTAATTAAGTCGATAGTCCATGACTAATTTGTCAGAATACCCCAGATTTCGTCTCCCAAAAAAATCTCGACTGTCCAATGATTATTTATATTCCTAACATCTGTTACCCGTTAGATACTTAATCTAATTTGTAGAAATCGGTTGTAAACTATAAAATGGACGGCACATCCCTCGCTAAGTCAATTTGGGAGAGAAAAAATAAATTTCATATGTAGCAGTTGGTCAATAATAGGATTTAATATCCGTTAATGGGATTGTTGGTTTATATATTGCCGCCATATTGGCAATTATTAGTAGTAATTACCTATAGTTTGGTATTTAACAATATTTTGCTTATTTCGTCTTGAACCATATGCATACTTAAGCAACTTTTATCGATAGCGTTAAGCGATATCTTATTTTTGTTTTATGATGGAAATAGCAAACGAGCATGCAGTCCACCTGATGGTAAGTGGCCACTGCCGCCCATGGACATCTGTAATCGACCCCAGATAAGATCACAGTCCTACATGAGGTCGGCCACAGATGCGTTGCTACCCCTGAGGACTAAGTTGGAACGCATCGGATAAGTATGTCTTCCTAGCCACACCCTTCCAACCAGAACACAGCAGCGCTACACTGCTGTTATAAGGCAGAAATAGGTGCGGCGGTGGTGCCGCCGGAGTCGAACAACACAGGTCTCTACTGCCTTTATACAGATAACGGCTACCCAAGATAATATACATACATATAAATAAAACAAAAATATTTTGAACTCGTTAAATGGGTTAAACCGTGTAGAATTGCTTTTCATTGCTTGAATGCTGCTTATTCAAAAGATGTTCTTTTAAAATAAATAGGTAACGAAAAAACGTTTCGTGCCTACAGTTCATTAATACTTTAAAATAAATAACAAAACATTTAGAATTTTCGCTTAAACATACTTAACATTAATTCATTTAAATATTTCAATAATAAATAAACGTTATAATAATGTCTGGCCGATATATTTTCAAAATTATATTTACATGTTTTAATCTGAATAATTAATTTATTGTAACTATAATACATTATAACGTTCCAAAAAGCCAACAATGAAAACGGCGACTCATTCAAATAAATATAAAATAAACCACTCCCTAGATAGTAGGTACCTTTCAATGCAGTTGCAATGAAGCGAATGAGCCAAAATTCGGCAATTTCGTGCACTCCACCGGTAATCCTACACGAATAGATTTATCAAACACAATAGAGGTCCCTGTGGACCACAATGTATCAATTATTACAACCCCTAGATAGAAATAACCTCTTTTACTGAGAAATAGAGCTTAATTTTGAAAATTTTGTAAATCAGGCAATTCTGACTCATCAGATTTATTAGTGCGAGATTCTTTTGACGTCAAAGAGTAATGTTTTAAGAGTGCTTTGATAGGAGTAGTTTTGTTTTGAATTCTCCAGTATAAAGCAGTTTTAATTGGCTCTAAATCACTGTAGAAGAGTTCTATGCGTTTTTATTACATTTCATACGTTTTATTATTACTTCATATTCAAGCAAATATATGAGATTAACAATTTTCTAATATAAACAGATATAAAGAAATACAATCTCAGCTTGTAGCTGATACTATACACATAATTATAACACAACGAGAGAAATAAAATTCATTTACTAAACCCACCGACTAATATAATGAAGCTTAGGTTACTGGATTTGTTTTTCTTTTTAAGAAAGTTATCCCAAGAAATTGTGGAACTAGAGAGAAGGATCTTGAAGGATGCAGTAATATGATACCGGGATCCTGAACTGCGGCTTCGAGCCACATCGATTTAAAAATGTCTGCCCTAAGTTATTTAAGTAGACTAACTTTTTTACATCCGTAGATATTATAAACCCTTCCCGTCGACTGTACACTTAGTTATTTCAAACGACGATTTTAATCAAAAAACAGTGGTTTAAAAAGGTTCAAAAAGAAAACTACGATTTTCATCAATAAACAGTGGTTTAAAAAGAAGGTTTAACTTGCGACCCGCGTAAGAAGTCGTCGGTTTCAGCTAGTTAATAAAAACCTAAATGCCAAATAATAACGTATCTGTAAATTTCCCAGGAAATACGCATTAATACAGTAATCCACGAATCCGTTAGTGGAAATGACGCCATATTGTCCAACAGGTGCCCAGATCCACGATAAGATGTAATCTCATAATTCAATTTTAACGCCCAAATTGTACACGCGATGCTCGGAAATGGGTAAATTTACCACCCAGTTGTTTTAAACGATCATTTTTGATTTTCGAAAATATTATTAACAAAAAAATGTTTATGTGAGAACGTATGTTTAAAGGTGGTAAAGCCCTGTGTGGTTCGACTCCGGCGGTACCACCGCCACACCTATTTCTGCCCTATAACAGCAGTATAGCGCTGCTGTGTTCTGGTTTAAAGGGTGTGGTTAGGAAGACATACTTATCGGAGGCATTCCAACTTAGTCATCAGAGGTAGCAACGCATCTGTGGCCGACCTCAGGTAACTAGGACTGTGATTTTATCTGGGGTTGATTACAGATGTCCATGGGCGGCAGTGGCCACTTACCATCAAGTTGACTGCATGCTCGTTTGCTATTTCCATCATATGTAAAAAAAGGTTTTTATAATATGTAGTCACCGCGCCTGGCATGTATTTTGGTGACCGCAGTACTATAGATGTCAATAGCAATGCACTCCGCAATCTACTTATTAGTGCCCTATAACTGAACCTGCCTGTTATAAATTCCAATACGATAAGACTACCTAAAACTTATTACCTATGCATTCAAAGCTTGCTCATGCAAGCTACTGTGAATATGATGTAAGAATATTTATTTAATATAATTAGCACAAAAATATGAAAACTCCAATATAACACAATTATAAGCTACATAAATAACTAACTGGTCGCCCCTTGACCATGTGGACTGATGACCTGAAGAAGACCGCAGGAAACCGCTGGATTCAGAAGAAACAGGACCAGTTGGTGTGACACCATCTAGGGGAGGCCTATGTCCAGCAGTAGACCTCAGAAGACCGATGGATGGATGGATGAAACAGGTATGAGACAAAAGATTTTTATGTATATATATATCTGTGTGTGTGTGTGTGTGTGAGCATATTCGTATATGTGTATGTGATTACATATATAACATACTGTAATTTACATAGTACCTAAAAAGCGTTAAACCTCATCATAATCTAGATCGCTGAGCTGAATAATAACCATTCAGAAAAAAATATGTCAAAGAAATATATTTCTGACGCATAATAAAAAAGCTTTTTGCAATCAAAGCATTTCTCGCCTCTATTTCAAGAGGTGTGAGAGAGTTGGCATTGTTCCGTAAACTCTCGTTTTGTAGAGACACTCGTATCATTGAGACCTTTGTGACAAACAGCATTATGTTTTGTTCAACTATTATGTACTAGTTTTCGCCCGCGACTTCGCTCTAAATATTAGGTTTGTATACTTCAGGTATAATTCTAACGCAATTCAATCTTATCAAGTGGCCGTAGGTGTAAAAGTAGGTAAGTTGTGGGTATAAAAGTTACTTTTCTATCCCCCAGGAGTAGTATCTTTTTTCGGGATGAAAAGTACTCTATGTCCTATTCTGGACTCCTAGCAATGTGTGTGAAAAATTTCATAACGATTAGTTGAGTAATTAAAGCGTAAAGACTTACAAATAAACAAACAAATAATCGGACATTCGCATTTATAATGATTATGATTTTTTAATACGCAAAATATAAAATGTATATTTGAAAAAAGGTATTTTTATTGTTATAAAAGCGGAAAATTGGTATGTCTTTCATATTTTTCAGTTATGATAAGGAAAGCTGCCAAAGATTTATAGAATGAAAGATCGGGTAATATGGGATTTAAGTAACGCCCATATAGGTTTCAGGATATCTAATGATATATTTAAGCTGTTATTAGATTAAACTCAAAAGTTTTTTTACATGTTACGAGAACTACCGCAGTCCGTAGTAAAAGATCAACGCCGTGATTTCCCATGACGTTTTCTTAACGTGCATTAGAAGTAGACCATTTTCATATCTCGTTCTTAACAAGTATTTATGCACATAAAATATGCACACGTATATGTTTATAATATTTACGGTTAAAAATAAAACATTTTGAATAAGACTTGGACATTGTTATTCCTCCAAGGAATAAGAGAATGAAAGAATTCTCATTCAAGCGTAACAGCTTAAGAATTCTGCGCCATTCAAAATCGACAGATTATCCCAAATTGCTTCAACATTTTGTTCAAGAACTTATCTATTTTTTGGAGACTAGTCAAAACTTATCAGTAACAATAGAGTACCATCATCTATGTCGGTACAGGGCGTAAATTGGTCGTTTTCCCACGTGTTCCTCGTTTAATTAGATGCCACACCTGCGCCTGCGCAGCGGAACGTTACGTTACATTGTTTTTAGATTAGATAGTGCGATGTTGTGATCTAAGTTAGAGTTAGCAGTTTGGAGCCGATAACTTAATTACTATGTGGCGATATTTGAGTACAATATGATAATAATTGGGTCTCATTAATACAACGCCAAAAATTAGTCTTGTTACTGTTTTTATACGCCTACTATTCTAGACGAATACGACAATAGGATTTCTATACAAATAAATAAAATTGAAGTGTCTGTTTGTAATTTCTAAGTTACCTTTTTTACTCAATGCATATGAAAGTATACACGATACTTATAACGAAAATGCAATTATTATTTTTTTGTCTGTCTATCTGTCTGCTTGTATGGCTGAGGTGATCTTCTAAACGGTTGGACTGATTTTGACGGGACTTTGACTGGAAGATAGCTGAAGGTCTAAGACGTAACATAGGCTTAACATAACATAGGCTTTAATGTTGAAAAAAGTATTAGCGCGCGCCTCGCGCATGCGTGCGCCGTCTCGAGAGAGCAGGATGACATTGATGCTTAAATATGTATTCTTTTTTACTTTTAAACGCGGGTGAAACCGCGTAGATAAGCTAGTAATACATATGATTTCGTTGACTCGGTCATATAACCTGAAAGGTATACATACATACGTAGTCTTAATGCGTTGAATAAGCGCCTTTATCATCATATCATCACTTCAGCTTTTCGTTTCACTGTTGGAGATAAAGATATGCCAACTCGGTCCTTGCACTTATCCACTCACCACCCCCTATTTCCTCACTATCGAGCAGAAGGTCCTTCTACTCTACGTCGGCCGATTCATCTACGATTGCCGATTCGTTGTTTGTATTCGAGAACTCGTCTGCTCCATCGCCTTCCGGTTCTAAGACATGTGACTAGCCCACTGCTTCAGTTTTCTGATTATTTGAGATACGCTGGCAAATATGGATATTACTTACTTTCTTACTGGAATGGCGCGAGGACCCAAAATGAGTCTAAGAAATATACCCAAAATATGGATATTACTAGCAGTAAATATTATTGTCAATGAATTTTAAACAATTTTCGAAAACATAAACGTATTTTAAATATAAACTTCTTCAAGTACTTAATACGCATCCTTTTGTACAAAGTATTATTTTTATTATAATAACATATTTTGTATCGCAAGATAAATACTCACGGCATTAAGAAATCGTTACACCTGTCCCGTGCCCTGTAATTAGGAATTTGTAAAAACATTTTTGTAACAACATCAACATTTGTGAACAAAGGGATGAGGGCAGCGATTCTCAAACTGTTATATAAATTGATTGTTATTAGGTCATTGTCATAACAAGGTTTGATTCTGTGTCTAATAATACACTAAATGAGGTATTAACATAATATGCGCATGATATGCACAAAGATCCTCAAATTTGTGCGAAGTCAATTATTTACTAGTCGACTAGTTTGATAAAGGACCTTAGCCTATTATTTATATTAAAAAACATCAATGATCATCAATAAAACCAAAAGAATAACCAAAAATGAAAAAGAAAAACTTACTCGCACCAATTTGATACGTTAAAGTTCGCCTTTCCTCTCCTTTAATTTTTCCGAAATGTTATGTTTTCGAGTGATTTTAATTATGTAGTTACTTAATAAATTTACGTTACTTTTAATTATTCGATTCAATTATTCTTTTTTCATTATTCAATTATTAATTAATATTAATTATTAATTTTTAATGGAACGTTGACAGAAGTTTGGAAACCACTTTGTTATCGTAGCAGGTGCGTAACATGCGCACGAGTCGATCTCTCGACATTAAAAGTATTAAAACATCCTGAGATGTTAAACTCACTCCACTTTTGTAGTTAATTGCATTTTTAAGCAACTACGCATCCATATGTTGATATCATCCCAGTTTTTCTTTTTATGGCACTTTTTATTACTAGCATTCACGAATACCAACATTACCATGTACGAGTAGAGTCGACTTTAATTAGCAAACTAAAATTTAGATTGATTTTATTAGTATGTCTGATGCTATGATCTTTAAGCCGCTTAAACTTATTTTACAGACCTTAGTATATTACAACATAAAAATACCCGAATATAATAAAGAAATAAATTAAAGAATACTGTTACACAACTTTTTTGTTTATGAAATTGAAGTAACATGCAGTTTTAAAGGTAGTAGAACTGTATGTAGTTCGACTCCTGCGGCACTACCGCCACACCAGTTTCTGTCTTATAACAACATTGTTAAGCACTGCTGTGTTCTGGTCTAAAGGGTGCGGTAAGGGAGACATACTTATCCGAGGCGTTCCAGCTCAGTCCTCAGGGGTAGCAACGCATCCGTAGTAAACCTCAGGTAGGGCCTTTATCTTATCTGTGGTTGATTACAAATGTCCATGAGCAGCAGTGGCCACTTACCATTAGGTGAACTGCATGCTCGTAAAAAATATCTGATGGTTAGTGGTCACTTGCCACTCATAGACGTCTATAACATCTCCATTCAGAAAAAATGGTTCTAGTTGAAACTGATTAGACGCGCTTCCATATACAAAGACAAATGCGCCTCATAGGTAAGTCAGCCGGCATCCATGCCCATTCACCGAAACGCAAGATTAGGTACTTGTACTTCATGTAGAGAATAAATGTTGCAGTATGCTTCTAAAATTAAACTCCAAACAATTCTACCGCTTTTAAATGCGATTAAAGCTATGTATTGTCTCATATCTCAAAACACTCGGTTACTGCTAACGATATCGTAGCAGGCAGTGATCACTTACCATCCGTTAATCGTGTTCGCTATTTCATACTTATAAAAACCGCCATTTGAATAAGAACGAGGAGCCACTCAACGTTTTGAACTTTCCACTCGTCAAGTAAAATCGTGATTTATCTCGTTTTTTACCAAAAATGAGTTTTTGAAGTCTTCAATTGCGTCACAGTCAAATCGTATGAATGAACTATTCGCTACGCACCGCACTCAAATTGGCTTCCACCTATTTATTTCGAATGTTTATTGCGTTTTATAAAGTTTTTCCCTTTTATGAATAAAATGTTTCGTCGCTAAGCACCGTATTTAGCTGTTTTTTGGGATTTTTACGTTTGTATTGTGCTTTAATACACTGCTTTGAGCTGTAGCCGGCAGACAGCTACTTTTTATGCTGTTTGTTCTTTTTGTGTGTGAATTATTACACAGAATTGTTTAAGAACTCGTTATACTAACAAAATACGGTAAAATAGAGGTAAAAAAATATACCCACAACGTATATTCTTTTAGTGACAGTAGATTTTCAAAGTACACAGAAATACTATGAGAGTATATTAAATATTAATTCGTTGTTATGTCAATTGATTAATAATAATATATCTACTGTTTTTTCCTGATTAATTGTATTAGTTCATAAAAAATATTTATTAAATGTTACAGACGAACATAAATAATACGGCTCTACACCGTTGCAAAGTGAGAGCCTGATAGATTTATAACGGCAAACTTGTACTGAATAAACTTTTACTTTATTATATTTCAAACTAGCCTTCGGACCGCTGCTTTGCATGCTTCTCTACTATATAATTGATGTTATAATACATGTAAACCTTGCTTTTGAATCACTCTATCTATTTAAAAAACCACATCAAAATCCGTTGCGTACTTGCGTAGTTTTAAAGATCTAAGCATACATAGAGACAGACAGCGGAAAGTAACTTTGTTTTATACTGTGTAGTAACATGCAAAAAAGGGGAATATATTATGTTCTATATGTAGGTAGATCACTGAGTTAATAAAATATCTTGCGAAGTTATACATTTATTTTTATTTGTTTCTTTAATCTTTATTAAACCTATGAAATGTATACCATGTTTAATTGTATACCATCTCAAAAGGCGAGGTTAATCCTAATAAATATTTTCTTCCATCCAACCTTTGTGTAGTACGAATAATTAATACAATGAACGCTTTCCACACTACTAGCCCCACAGTAGGATTATCTCCTATGTCGAGGGTGCCATGGACACAAAGACAAATACACCCAGACTCTGAACAGAAATCTAAATTCGTCATTCAGAGATCTGTGTGGCCGGGAATCGAACCTGGCACCCACTGCGTGTCAGACCGGCATGGTAACCGTTCCACCACGCGGGTTAAACAGCAGTAACCTTTTACCATCGGGTCGACTGCATACTCGTTTGCTACTCAACTTCATTAACTTCAACTTCATAAAAATACATTACAATAAAAAGAATAACTGAATTAGTCCGTGCAGTTTGTAGTTACGCTCGTCATAATCTAATTTGCTGGCTAACTGACGTGTTGTAGTAATGCAGTTTATAAATAAATGGTTAATACCGTTGTTTGTAGCCAACGGTTAATATTCCTAACAGTTATATTTAAGTTACAATGATGTCGATTTTAATAATTTATTATACTTCTTATAATGACTATTTTTTATTTGTTCGAAGTAGCAAATGAGCTCGCAGCCCACCTGATGCTAAATGGACACTGCCACCCATGGACATCTGTAATCAACCCCAGATAAGATCACAGTCCTACCTAAGCTCGGGCTCAGATGTGTTGCTAGCCCTAAGGACTATAGTGGATCGCCTCCAATAAGTATGTCTACTTCACTACCCCCTACAAAAAAGAACACAGCAGCGCTAAACACTGTTGTTAGGCAGTAATAGGTATAGCGGTATTGCTGCCGTCGAACTACAAAAGACGCTTTCTACACACATAGTCCCACAGTAGGATTTTCTCCTGTGTCGTGAGTGCCACGGACATACAAAGACGAATACACAAACACCCAGACCCAAAACAGAAATCAGATATCTGTCTGGCCGAGAATCGAACCCGGGAACCACTGCGCGTCAGACCGCTATGGTAACCGCTCCGCCACGGGGGTCGTCAAAAGGCTCTGAGTTAAAAATACACAGATGCGTAAACGCATAGACTGCTAGTTCAATAAAACCGGCTAAGTCTAGTCTAGTCTAGATACTCTAGATACAAGTGGGCGATCTAATTGTTTAATTACAACGGATGGACCGGTGACCGCGATACGAGTATGGCAGTATGGCCCACGATGGCTAACGGGCCGGTTCCGATTTGCTAAACGTTATGACGGACAATCTTTTCTATGTTAATGTTTCACGGTTAGAAATACTGTTCTCAGTAAAGATGCTCGATTTGATACGAAGTTTCTCTGACGATAATTTTATTAAAGCGTTACAAATTACAATTGATGAATAATTTCTAACTGCATTTAAAACTAAATTTATAAAGTAAATATGGCACTAACGAGAAGTATGCTACAATTTTGGTGCAGTCGTCTTTTGCGCCAGCAATGGACCAAACATCAATAATGGCATTATGTGATCGATTTTTTAGCATAAGTTCCACCTGGGAACAAGTAACTATTGCTCCCACGGATACCAATAATTCAACCCTAGATAAGAATTGACCTAATGGCGGATTTGGCATTGCCACACCTGGGCACTAAACTTGGATGAAGTACGTTTTCCTTAATACACTCTTGAAACCAGAAACCTGCAGCACTTTAAACTCTTTAGGTTTTTTTTTTATACGATCGAAGTAGCAAACGAGCATGCAGTCCACCTGATGGTAAGTGGCCACTACCGCCCGTGGACATATGTAATCAATCCCAGATAAGAACACAGTCCTACCTAAGGTTGGCCCCAGATGCGTTGCTACCCCTGAGGACTAAGTTGGAACGCTTCTGATGAGTGTGTCTCCCTTACCATCAAACCAGAACACAGTAGATCTAAACAGGGCTAAAGATAAGGCAGAAATAGGTGTGGCGGTGGTGCCTCCGAAGTCGAACCAAAAGGGCTCTACCACCTTTGAAACTGCTACTACTTGATATTAGGCAGGGAACCAAATTTATCCTATGACTTAATCTAAAATTATTAAAGGCATGAACTGTTGCTAAACCTAATGTTTATCTAAATCTTTTATTGCTACTTGGTTCCCTCCCATGGGCAAAATAAATAATCTCAAATCGTCACAACTTTTATGTTACCCACAAACTTTTGATCCCTGCAAACTTTAATAAACTCTACTCATTTGATCACGTAAAACTTGGATCATACTTATGACCTACAAATAATGACTTGAGATTACATCATACCTAGGTAGATTCAAACTAATAAGATTTATTCTAGGTCAAGCGCTAATTAACTCCTATTCAAGTCTCTCATTGCCTCTAAATTATCTAAAGCTAAAGGTATTTATCTTACAGTCATAGCCCAGGGATCGACAATTAATTTCAAGTTGATGAAAATGTGTCAATTTAAATTAAGTTCACAAAATGAGTTGGAAAAAAAGTTATTTGTTTCTTTGATAAACTATCAATAATTGGATCTCGAGTTGAATTTCTTCGGCGTATACATAGAACGCAAAAGGAGCACCGGTCGCTCCCCGACCAGGTGGACTGATGACCTGAAGAAGACCGCGGGAACCGCTGGATTCAGAAGGCACAGGACCGGTTGGAGTGGCGGCATCTTGGGGAGGCCTATTTCCGGCAGTGGACTTCAAAGGACTGATGGATGGATACATGGAATGACATCAGTTTATTAAAGTAATATGATTGAAATAGCAAACGAGTATCTGATAGTAAGTGGTCATTACTGCCCATAGACATCTGTAAGTAACGTCATATAGAGCATAAATTCTACAGACAGATCAACCAATAGCTATAATGATTCTACCTTTCAAAAATTCGTGAGTAAAAAAATTGTATGAATTTGAATGAAATTGACTTCGAAAAGATGACAGAAAGGTGAGCTCCAATTAACACCGTTCACCAATTACCGATTCCTAGAGTCTGTGACTTCAGATAAATAAAATAGGTAGATTACTCACCGCCTTGTATTTGAGTGAAGCCAAAAACTACGCTACTTTCATGTATT
>DWPV01002203.1:0-17870 GCA_018251915.1 Urbanus proteus proteus
GCGAATGTCCGTTTATTTGTTTGTTTGTAACGCCTTCACGCTTTAACTACTCAACCGATCGTTATGAAATTTTGCACGAACATTGCTAGGGTTCCAGAATAGGACATAGAGTAAATTTCATCTCGATAAAATCTAGTACTCCTGAGGGATAGTAAAATAAATTTTATACCTACAACCTACCTACTTTTAAAGATAAGAATGAATTGCATTATACATATCTGAAGTATACAAAACTTATATTTAGTTTTAAATGCGAATATACATGCACATATTAACGCGAGCGAAGCCGCGGGCAAAAATTGGATAGGATTGACATCTTCTATCTTTTATTATTTGTTGGACACTCGCATTGATAGGCCTGTTTATGTCTCTCCGACTCCAAGTATAATAACTCTCTGGTTACAACTGACATTTGAAATTATGACTCTATAGTCTCTATACCCTTAACCGCTCTTTGTTCAGGGCATCGTGTGAGTGTGTGTGGTCAAACTCCCGTCCCAGTGACTCAGTAAACACTCACTGTTACAAACAATAGCATTAATATCAAGCTACGAAAGACCTTACACACTCGCTTTGTTGGTTCTGTTAGTATAATCTTACTTGAGTTAGGCTAATTGAAGATTAATATTTTTTTCGATAATTTGTTTGTAGGTTCTATCGTTGTAATTTTTTTTTTATATGATCGGAGTACCAAGCGAGCATTCAGTCCATCTGATTGTAAGTGGCAACTGCCGCCCAGGGACATTTGTAATCAACCCGAGATAAGATCAAGGTCCTACATGAGGTTGACCACAGATGCGTTGCTACCCCTGAGGACAGAGCTGGAACACCTCGGATAATTATATCTCCCTAACTACACCCTTCAGACCAGAACACAACAGTGCTGAACACTGCTGTTATAAGGCAGAAATAGGTGTAGCGGTGGTGCCGCCGGAGTCGAACCATATAGAGTTCTATCACCTTCAACTACAATATAATTAATTAATGAATTAATACTGTAAATATAACATCCAGCGTGGCCTAACTTTTCATGTCTATAGTGGAACTATTTAACTACCTGTATCCAGATTATTAAAGCCAAGTTTATTATCCACTATAATTTACGAAAGGTTCATCCAAATCCGTTCAGCTTTTCAAATATGGGGTCGTGCTAATAAGTTAAATTCAAGATTCAAAACAGAGATACATCAAATATTTTTCTATACTATCAATATTATATCTGCATCGATAAATCACTGTAAAAATCCAGACATTTACATGTACACTAGATGATCCGCGCGGCTTCACCTGCGTTTGAAAAGTAAATCAATAAACATGTCGCGAGATTGACACGGCGACAAAAAAAACAAACGTATCCCACGGGAACTGCACATTTTCTAGGGATAAAAAGTAGCTTATATGTTATTTTAGACTACAGTCTATGTCTGCGCCAAATTTCATCTAGATCCATTCAGCCGTTCTTAAGTTATAGAGTAACAAACATCCATCCATCCATCCTCACAAACTTTCAGCTTTAAAATATTAGTAAAAAGTAAGATTACGAGAAATCCTTACGACAATAGCATCCCAAAAACCATAAACATTGAACACTTTGCACTGTATGGCCCTGAAGTGACTCACAGTCGTTCCGTATTACCATAGGCACGCAGTTTGCTCCCTAGCAGGGCGTTACACGACGCCGAATGTAGGCAAATGGGCGGTTCGCTGATATTACTGATAACTGCTAACCAATTTCGCAAACGGTATTGTCATAAACATATCGCGTATAGCAAACAAAACAAAAGTTAATCGTATAACTTATTATACAGTTGTAGAGAGGTATTTGCGACGCTATCAAATATACCTGTAATGTTATTAGTATACTATCCTGACCTGGTTAGGTCTGAAATCGCGAATGAAATTACTATTAATGAAGTAACTACATAATATGTATTTCTTACAATAGTTAACAGAAATTATTTTTGCAAAATATAACATAATACAATAACGCCCTCTGTATATTTAAAAACCTACTTCATTCCACTTTTTGCATTCGTAGACATGCTACGAAAAGCTACGGTGCTACGTAGAATTTACATTTTGTATGAACAGTGTACTAATTTACTTTAATTGTGATGACTATTTATATAGATTTATAAAGACGTTGAACATGTTGTAACAGTAGTAATAGGTTCATCATTACATTGCGAGGCAGTTAAGTAAGTAAGTAAATATTTACTGAGTCAGCATTGTGACGGCATGTCAATTGATATCGGCGGCTTAGCGAGATTACGAACATCAACAGTTATATGGATTACTCTATCTTTTCACCACCATAATCCATCGCTTATTTAAATACTTAATTCGATTAACTTCACGTGACTGAACGCGATAGATTTTAAAATGGCTGGGTCGGTGACCGATTGGTAACATGGACGATGAACTACAAAATTCAATTATGCAAAATCGCATGAAATCTCAAGAGTAATAGTGTGGCAATAAATAATCAACTTTAACAAAAAGTAAATGTACACAATTAAATGCTGTACAGAATTATGTAATTCTGTACAGCACACCTGATAATAAGTAACCACTGCCGTCCATCGAAATCTATAAACAATCCTAGATAGAATCAAACCTACGGTAGGACCTTAGATGGTTTAATTGACTAAAAACGCGTGGCTTCCTCTGAGGACTAAGTACCTTAGATATAAATGTCTTTACCACCAGCTTCGGACCAGAACACAACAGCGTTAAACATTGCTGTTCTTAAAATATAAATAGCTTTGGAGCCCTCGGAATGAAACCACAAGGAAGTCTTTTATATTCATAGGAAAAATAAATAATCAAAAAGCGCATTGAAATTAATAATTAATTTAATTCTTATTTTTCTCTTTTCTACATAGGATATTATAATAGAAACTTCGTAAGTACAGCATCCATACCTATAATTTTAATATTAATTATTAAAGAAACGTCTTATACAAATAATAATTAAAACCAGAAAAACATTATCGCAACAAACTCTTTACATAAGAGTCTTATTATGTTCTTGTATTTCAGTTTTTCGATTTATTCAAAGGCGAAAAAATGTGAAAAGAATATTATGAGTACTCTTTGGTTTTGGTTGGGTGCCAAAGGTCGCGCTATGTGACTCCAATATGAATATGACTGTCAATGCGACATTTTTGTACTAACGCTGCTACTATATAGGCGTATTTTATAAACATTCGACGCTAGATGGACGCCTTAAAAATAAACAATACCAAACTGAGATCTTTGGGTACAAAACTCAGGTTCCCAGTTGCGTAGTAGTGGTTAATTCTATTATTGCCATTGTTTAAAGGTGGTAGAATCCCACGATGGTTAACTCCGAAGCTCCCACCATCACGATTATTTCTCTCATATAACAGCATTGTTAAGCGCTACGGTGTTCGAATATGGAAAATCTAATGAAATTTCTAGAATATGAATAAGGAATTGCGGCGTTACCACTTAGCCCTCAAGAGTAGCAACACAGCTACGGTCAACCTCAAATAGAACTCCAATCGTCCATTGGGTTAATTACAGTTGTTCATGAGCGGCCTCTGCCAATTACCACCAACTGGACTGCATGCTCCTTTGAAACAGTACTGTATTACAAAAACCTTATTTATTCATGCAGTTTGTAATAAGAAAGTACAGTAAGTATAAAAAGTTTAATAAGCAAGAGTACAAGCGAGCGTCACGAACAAGACACCGCTCATTTGCATCTCTGTACAAATGAATATGCAAGTTGCCGCCGCTTCTCGTAAAGGCAACTCACTCAGACTCGCTCTGCAAAACTAAGAAAGAAAATACCGCAGAAATTTGCACTTCGCGGACTTCGTTTAACCGCAAAATGTATTTTTTATGTATAGTAAGGCAAGCGTCTGTTTGATGTTATGTGTTTGCATTAGCTACAATTACTAAAACTAAATAAATAATATAATAATTATTGATTATTTATTTATATAAGTTATTTAGTTACTTATTAAGACTAATTTGTAATATCTCATGTACTTGTCTTATCTCGAGAACTTCGCCGTACAAACCTATTACTTTTAAAATAATAATAAATGTGCTATGAAGCCGAAATTTGTCTTTTTAGTGAACTTCTAGGATCAAAATACGTTACCTACTGTCGAAATATTTAATTTGTTAGCTGGTTTTCAAAATGCGCAGGTATTCTATTCCTTACATCACAATGTTTCATTTATCCTTCAATACGTTCTCCATTAAATACCTAAGTTATTCGCAAGAGAGTCCTCTTAGGGGTTAGTGACCGACTCATCTGGCAAAAGTTTCTAAGTCGACCGAACCCTCTTGCGGAGTGGAACCGAGGGGTACAGACTAAGAAACATAAGCTCATTGTGTGGTAATGTAGATCCTCGGTCCAGGACGCGAGGAATGATAAACAAACATTTTAGCATGAGATATGTTCGGGCGATGCTCTAATGGACTGCAATTTGTCCCTTCATTTGTGGAGATGTATATTTGAGGGCCGGCTTACAATTTACATGCTAAGTAATATTTTTACATACGCCACTTCTACTTTACCTTTTTATAGCGATTATATATTCAATTTTGCATTTATATTAGTCTGTTAATTATTGCTTGAATACTCTTGATGTTACATACCCACTTTTTTCAGTAGATAAATATAAAATCGTGGATAATGAACAAAGAACTGAACTGAACTTTCTGCCCATCGAGGAAAAACTTTAATAAAATAAAGTCCAGTATAAGGTACGACCCTTATACTGTACATTGTTTTATTAATGATTTTTCTACCAGTATGAGATTCTAGAAAAGATAAAGTTCAAAGCATTGACTTATTATCAAAGTAAACATAATTTCAATTGACAAGCAAAAGACAATTTACAAACACGACTTCAATTATGGGTTCATAATTTATGAGCAAAGATAATATCGAAGTTTACGTGCGCAGCCAACAGATGGCGTGAGTCAATCGCGTGACTTGCGGGTAATTTTTCCTTTCTATTTTATAATGGACCGGTTTCACATACTTCGCTATGAAAACCACAAACCACCATGCAATCGATTAGGCGACCCCAGCCACAACACTAAATTAATTTTAATTTATTCAGAGTGGAAATGTTTTGATTTTAAGTGCTTGCGCGGACGGGGAAAAGCGGGAAAAATCCTTAGTCAGGTTTTTAAGGGTCGTGTATACTGATATGCATTTTAAAACTTAAATCTACACATGAAATATTCTATACAAACAAAATAATTCATGAAGGCGACTACAAAAGCCTTGGTACCGTAAATCTCATCTGGGGTTGATTACAGATGTCCATGGGTGGCAGTGGCCACTTACCATCAGATGGACTGCATGTTCGTTTGCTACAATGTACGTAAAGAAGCACGTTTTTAGTAAAACTCCGTTACAACGTTACATTAATCTTTCAGTTGAATTGGTGTTACAAATAAGATATCAATCTCAATCCTCGCAAATAAGAACAGAACAAAAACAAATTGTTCCTTCTACTAATCTCTCCCGCGGGAACATCTACCCAATTTACCCTTATAGGTATTGCTTGAAATAGAGAGATAAATTATTACAGTAAAGTTGGACAAATCATTTTCAATCTTCTAAGATTTTCCATTAGATAACTAAGAAGATATTTAAACATTTTAAAGAAACTTCATCATAAATTTGTTTTCAAATATATACCTACATTCGATAGGATTAGCTACACAATGACTGAAAAAGTTCCAGAACCTGCTAAATACTTAAAAGGGTAACATTACTACACGCAGTAAGATGATAGATGGAAACACAAACTAGGCCTCAAACTGTTTCAAATATAATCCTCATGGGTACCATGCTCCATGAATCTGCTCTTAGATAGAACAGATTTTGAGATTGACCATTAATGCACTCAATGTCATGTAGATCAATCTACTATTTGTTTGCTCTTTTCATTACATTAAAGAGAACAAAGAAATGCTACGAAAAGTCTTTTAAGACGTTTCAACAGAGGTCTTTTACTATTGAACAAAGAAAAGCATACGAAACGTTAACAGCATTATTCAGTACTGTAAATGATGGTCTACTTCAATTAGTACAAAGACTATACAAGAAAGAATAGCAAATTCACTAAGCTACGAGTATAGACGCTACTGTGTAGTAATCGTCTTTTCCAATTAATAGTACAGCGGTCAAGAGCAGGACAAATATTCCAAGCGGCTAAGTTCGTACATATTAGATGCGCTAAGATAACATCTAATAAAGCAGGGAACGTTCCAATATGTTGCAGCTGAATAAGAGATTAAAGAACGCCCATTAAACTTTGATTACCTAACGTATTGCGTCGTAAGGAGACTCGAGTTCGCAGTTCATTCTTTTTTATTTTACGAGCGAGGCATCGGAAAAAGAAATGAAGCAATTATTGCAATAACGTTTACGTAGCTCTCTCCTTTTAACTCGACGTACATCGACGCTACCGTATGGGAAAGAAATAAAAAGGTATGCGAAAAGTCGTTATGGAAAGGGTGCAAATCGATGGAACAGTAGGAGGATTACGAGAGGGAGCAGCGGAGACGACGGGCGCCGCACGTGGCTGGAGCGCGGATCGATAGCTACACACGACAACTGTTGCGCTGCAATCCATCCTTTTCCCTCCTACACCGAAACCTTCAGTGGCGGGGGGGGGAGGAAGGATTCTACTACGAGCGCATGGCGCAAAATTCACGCATCGCTGTTTCCGTTTCACTTGTTTATAGGGAAGTCGGGTTTGTGTGACAGGGACGGGAGATGCGGCACCGCACGCTCCTAAAACGTCACAAAGGAGGTCGTCCGATGAATAACAATGCGGACTGCGGAATGATGTCCTTATCGACGAGCGCTCCGACCCCGCAGTTGCCTCGCTTTAACTTTTAATGTTCAACCAATATTTATTTATGATAATTGAGTAAAGTCCTATTACGGAACTATGTCGAGATCAAAGCCAGTCAGTGTAGCGCGCTGAACTAACAATAAGCGTTATAAATACAAGATAGAGAACACTGTCGCTTAGTTGCTATGTTCTGGTAAAAGGATGTTTATTTTTGTACGTAAACCCAACGATTAGACATCGCTTATGGACATTTGCAACACCAAAGGAGGCCGCAATGCATCGCCGACTTTAAACTACATAGAACCAGATTTTCAGACGTTTTTTGAGACATGTGTATTTTTGTAAAAGGCCAAGGTAGCCAATCCCTGGGTAAATAATATGAATACAGTTATTTATTTATAATGGTACACCTTGCAATATCAATAGATTGAGAGCGCACATACCTATATGGTTCTCAAAATAAAGAAAAAAATATACAGGTCATTATAATATACAGGTCATCAAACAAACGCTGTATAAAAAGCATATTATAAAATGAATGATCATATGAAAATATGAAAGTGTGCAATATACATAAATAGCTTCTACTACTGTAGCTCAGTACTTACGGCATTCAGGTATACTTAGAATAAATACATATTTTGTAAAAATAGCTTAAGTGTCTAATTGTCTAGCTATCACAGTTTGAGCGATAGAGCTCTGTGACAGATGGACGGACGGAGAGACAAACAGATAGGTTTAGTAATAGGGTTCCGTTGTTACCTTATGAGTACGAAACCGCACGTAGTAGGTATCACTTCAGATACAATTCGGTATAGATTTTTTTGACTGGTAGCAAGGGACTAAAATAACATACTCGTAAGTTCAGACTTCCGTTATTTTTTGACTTTTCTTTTTAAAAAGTCTGCTTGATAAGGCTCATTAGATTCCAGCTCGGAGGCGGCGGCATTGATTGACTTCTCACAAAGCCCCAGGTATATACCAGGTATATAATTTGTCACAGATACATAGGTCGCATTGAAATCAGGCATGCACTAATAAATAAACATAGGTACATTTAGATCCGTAAACAACCTCGACATCGGTACATCATTACCAACTTCACCCCATCACACGTCAGCCTAAATACGTGAACATCATTTGTCATTCTTTATCACACGAGCTTAGTGGAGCTGTCGCCATCAAAATATTTTCGCTAACATGGAGGCTATCGCAGATTAATCTGGGAGATAGCGGGTATTAGTCCGATTCAAGGACGGCCAAGTAAACAATGCTTTTACTCTTTTAGTATTGCCGGCCGTACCTCATTCGTTTGGTATTTATTTTGTTTGTAATGCTGAAAACATTTAGGTAATCAATGTGTATGAAACGTGAAACTAGAATAAAAATAACTTAAATTGAAATAAAGAAAACCCCATTTACAAATGTGTTAAATTGAAGTAAATTTTCAAAGTTCTGATTAAATACACGAACGTTTCATGGTTTGACTCCAGAGGCACCATGGCTTCTTTTATTTCTGTATTATAAGATTCCTGTTGTAACGCAGAAGTAAGTTTGGTTAGAGCTCTCAATTACTACACTCATACTTGCGTAAGAGTGTGCGAATTGAGAGCTATAACTTACTCATAGTCTTAAGGAGTAAGAACTCATTGGTAGCAATCGTAAATTAACTGCATTTTACTTAGCAACACGAATTTCATTAGAAGATAATATAAAAAGAGATTGCAGAGATATAATGTCAGATAACCTGGAAATTTTAATTAAGTAGCCGAAATTAATTAACAGAAACTTTTTAATTTAATTCAGTAGCCTTATTAAAACCTTGAGGCTTCAAATTAAATAAGTTAGACGCTGTTTGGAAAGTTACAAAATTAAGAAATATTTCTTCTTACTTATATTTTCGTTTTCTTTTAACGGAATTATGAAAGTCACGTATATTGTATTAAAACATTTATTTGTTGTAACAAAGATATAATTGAACGTATTTTCATTGTAAATGTAATGCCATGTTTTCGACATAGCTACAATACAAAGACAAACATACGAAAGAAAACAATTGTCTGAACAGTAACAAATATATTATAGTTACGGCCTTGGACATAAAAAATACTTGCGGTTGTAAATGTTTTTTCATCTATATTATATGAGGGAAACTTCATTATAAATCTATTCAAAATCTTTATATACCTAACGGTAACATTTAAATATTTAATCGACAATTGTAATTTGGTTTTACTCCTACAACCATACATATATACTTTAATACATATATATTATGTAACATTAGTCTACCAATTGGCATTATATCAGCGCCGTAGACGGTAGACCCTTGAGACGCTTTCTGAAACGAGACCCGTGCCTAGCAATATATTGACGCATACTACATACTCGTATGTATGTATATAACTTTTGTCTTTTGTGAGATTTATAAACGACAGCAGCCGATTTATCGTTCTATAAAGGTCGAAGGATAAAATCAAGTATGTAAATGGCAAATCCACTCAACCGCAAGCTAAATGGCTAAAATCGTAACAGACTATTGCTGTGACCACAGACCGAATGCAGCACTAGCTAAAATCGACCGTGAAATTGCTCGCTCGTAGCAGAGTATTGCTCGCTTGATGCAGACGATTGCTCGCTCGTTCCACAAGCAGTTCTCGAAGTGTATTCATGAATTATTTCAACGTCAACGTAAAACCTTGTTTTGTTTAATAATTTGCTGAAATAAGCTTAATTAATTTATCAAGGATGTAGAGTAAACAGGGTGGCTTTGCAGCTTTGTAAACCATTTAATTAGGCCCGCGCCAAAACTCTAATTACGCAAATCTTAATCTAAATCTTATTACAGCAGTAGTATTTCACCTATTTCTACCTAATAACCGCAGTGTTCTGCGCTGCTATGTTCGTTGAAGGGTATGGTAAGGGATACATATTTATCCAAAGCGTTCGAACTTAGCCTAAGGAGTGAGGTAGGAGGGACTGCAGTGTATTGTCTCATGGTAGGCAATAACAATTATTATGTTTCAGCTTAGTGCTGAGAGCTAGAAAAGTGACTTCTTGATGCTTTTTACTTATGTTGACAATACAATAGCTTAGAAGTCGTCCAAGCCCTATGTTAGTATAAAGATGCAGCTATTTACAAGGTTAACGTTGAACATACTTCAAGCTTAAGATCCCACAGAGAGGGATTGACTAAAAAGAGTTGTGTAGGTTTCTAAATAAGTGTTAGCTTATCGACCTTTTGACCTTTTCGTAACTTAAGTGGGTCTTTCAACAAGCCCTTTGAGAGGCGGTTACTAGGCTAAGAGTAAGTTCATCCCAACCATCGAGTATATTATGCATGTAGCCTGCTCCGCCACATCGATCGCAGACGCCTACACAGCATCCCGGAACTAGATGAGTCATCGTCTTATGAGGGGAACTAGCGTTGCTTGGAAAACTGTAAATTACAATGAGTTCAATATTTTTTGTTTATGGTAAAAAGTAAATATTGTAAAATCTTAACTTAAAAAATCCATATTTCAATTATGTGTTATAATTCAATTATGTATTTTATTTAATGGTAAATTTACGCGAATATTGTGAGAATAAATTGCAATGAAACAGATCTTAAATGTTCGCCAAAATAAAGCATTTTTAAAAATAAACATTTTAAGGCTAAAACTTTTTTAAATTTGTTATTTTGAATAAAAGTTGAAAGGTTATATGAATAAAAATAAATAAAAGTTACAAAGTGTTATGTTCAAACAAACATATAATAAAAGTGAGTCATAAATTCTCTGTATAAATTTGTTTGAACCATTTTAAGCACCGAAATTTGACTGGTTTTAATTAAATCCACAACTGTATGATTATACTATTTAGTATTCCTAAGTTTTATTACCTCAGCAGCACAGTCGTTAGCCAAACTATTCATTACACGAAAATGTAAATGAAAGGAATATTATAATATTAGTTGTAGTGTTGTATAGAATATTTACAAGGCTCTCCAAATTCCACGTACGCAACACCTTGTTAGTTATAATTTTAATTTAGTTGAAAGCCACCCTCGGGAACTGTTAATCGCGAGCAAACTGCTCCATAATGAAGGCAAGTTCATTACTCACGAACGAACCATGACTACTATGGCGTTATGTCGTATGTATTTGACGGCTCATGGGGCGGAGCGGCCGCCATAACGGTCTGATAGGTCTTTGATTCGATCTGAGGCTAGAAAAATATCTAATTAATAAAATTGGACTTCCGTTGTGTTTTCTTTCAGCATTCTTTACGCAAAAATGTGAGGACCAGGTGTTAGAACTCTATGTGGTACGACTCCGGCTTTCTGCTTTATAAAAGCAGTTTTAGGCACCGCTGTGTTCTGGTTCTGTTCTATAATTACCAACACGCATATCCCAGCTAATTAGCTATAATAAGCCTTTCCCAAATGCAAAAAAAGGGATCGAACAGTACACTTCTAAAGGATAATACGCATCCATAGACCAAACCAACAAGTAGGTAGTCTAGCCTAAACTTATTAACTGAACACAACCACACCCGCATACCGTTTTAAAAGTATTACAAAACTATTAATTATATTACAGCACTACATACATAATGAAAGGGCTTTCCATGAACGTAAAAACTTGTTATTTACAATTTTAATTAAGTTGAAAGCTGCCCTCGGGAACTGTTAATCGCGGCGTGACGTCACTGTATAATAAAGGCGGTTCTCGTCTCTCATGATTTTATGATGGCACCAAGTCAACGACTTTACTATGTGAATAGTTTGCTGAATTTGTAAAGGGGTTTAACTAACATTATTTGAGCCTAAAACCAGAAAATCCATTTGAAGCCTAAATTATAAAAAAGCCTGCGAATAATTGTCAACGATGAAATTGTACTGCAATCAGATGAAATAACTAGGTATAAAAAGTTTAAGATTAAATTCCTAACCTATGTCAGATACGTCGATATTTCTGAGGGTTAAGTTGGAATGTCCCGTATAGCTCCCTTTTTCTCTTACGCTACCACATAAAACTTCAAATCAGAACACAATAGCACTTAACACCGCTGTTGTAGAACCGAAATTGAACGATATTTTTCATATAAATCTTAAAAATCATCACATTTCAATAATTTCTCCCAACCAATTACGCGGACACTTTGTTAACGATAAGCTTAAGTTAACTATAAGCATATAAGATTTTGCTCTTGCGACACACATTGGCGCTAGCACCACGCTGGGCGCTGGCAGACGGTATGTGGTCCTTTGCCAAGGAATAGCTCCTTGCTACCGCCCCCTTGGCCATCCTGGAGCCTGCCAGAATCTGCATTATATTTTGACTATATTAGCGCAAAAAAAATTTACGCAGTAATAAATTTTACCCGTGGAAATCATCTTCTCCCATACATTTTTTTTATATCGAAGTAGCAAACGAGCATGCAGCCCACCTGATGGTAAGTGGCAACTGCCGCCCATGGACATCTGTAATCAACCCCATATAAGATCATGGTCCTACTTGAGGTTGACCATAGATGCGTTGCTACCCCTAACGACTGAGATGGAACGCATCGGATAAGTATATCTCCCTAACCACACCCTTCGGACCAGAACACAGCAGTGCTTGACACTGATGTTATGTAAAAAGATCCATTAATGTATCTTAGTGGACATCGCCGATGTTATGAGGCAGAAATAGGTGTGGCGGTGGTGCCGCCGGAGTCAAACTACATAGAGTTCTACCACTTTCATACTTCCATGGACTAAGTAAGAACGCATATCATATAACTCTTATGGCCATTGACGGCTGTCATGCAGTCCACCAGATAGTAACTGGCCACTGTACCATGGACATCTATAATCGACCCTAGGTATGATTAGTCTTAGTTGAGTTGGCCGCAAATGCGTTGCTATCCAGAACTAAGTTGGAACACCTTAGAAAAGTATGTCTTCCTTACCACTGTGGCGACTTCCCGCTACTCGTGAAGAGATGGCGCCACGAGTATTCTGAATCACACTATCGAAGAATTCTCAATACGCTGCATATATATAAGCTCCGAACTGAGACTGTCGGAGCACGGCCGCTCCCCAGGCAGGATCACCTAGCCTGGCGAGAGATCTCCTTCGCCAAACCACACACTACAAGCCAGAACAGCAGCGGTTAACACTGCCTATATAAAGTAAATCGGTGTGGTCGGGGTACCGCCGTAGTCGAACCATAAGGCTTCTATGACCTTTAATAAGGCAAATATAGGTGTAACGATGGAAGACTTACGTCACGTGCAGTGT
Organism: Urbanus proteus proteus; assembly: GCA_018251915.1. Lineage (NCBI taxonomy): Eukaryota > Metazoa > Arthropoda > Insecta > Lepidoptera > Hesperiidae > Urbanus > Urbanus proteus. The sequence continues at coordinate 13,132 of DWPV01002203.1, forward strand.
ATGTTTGTGACTTGGTTTTTATAAAATTGATGAAGTTGGAACCTGGTACGCCTCAGATAAGTGTTTACTTATCCCTTACCAATCAACTGTGTATATCTATCTTATCTTACTAAAATTATAAAGCTGAAAGTTTTGACGGATGGAAGTTTGTTACTCTATAACTTAAGAACGGCTTAATGGGTCTAGGTGAAATTTGGTGCATACATAGACATTAGTCTGAAATAACTTATAGGCTACTTTTATCCCGGGAAAATGTGCGGTTCCCGTGGGATACATTTATTTTGTTATATCACCGTGTCAATCTCACGACATGTTTATAGATTTACTTTTCAAACGCTGATGAAACCGCGGGGATCATCTAGTCTGGCAATAAGTATTTCCTTTAAAAATATTAAAAAAACACATAATATATCACTCACTATAAATACCATAGATATATTATACCATAGATATTGTATCCTACTAACGTAGGTTGATCTAAGATAAATTTTCACGCAGATTTTCGAGAATTTCGCAATCTACTGCCGTGTTTTCGTTATACTTATCACTATTACTACATGTACATAGTATAAAACAAAGTCGCTTTCCGCTGTCTGTCCCTATGTATGCTTAGATCTTTAAAACTAAGCAACGGATTTGGATGCGGTTTTTTTAAATAGAGTGATTCAAGAGGAAGGTTTATATTAATTTAACGCGAAGCCGAGGGTATAAGCTTGTAAATTTTATTATAAATGTGACGAATTTATAAATGACGATTTGAAAACAGACATACAAATTGCTTAGGTAATACTTAATAATTTCTTACGGATTTAATATATTATTATGTGTGTGCCATAAACTTACAACGCCTTAACCGGCATTCTCAATTTTTGGTGCGCTATTTTATAATAAATAAATTATTGTACTTATAGTTACAAGTAATTAATTTTATTATCACATTTTATATTCTGAGTCTTATAGAGCGTGTTATTTTTTTATTTACACGTTATCACGGTTTTTGACCTCAAAACGCCGTTTCTAATAAAATAAAGTAACACTGACATATATTATCATCGAACTAGTTAAACATTATTTTATTTATCTATACAAATAAATAAAATAAATGTCTGTTTGTGATTTCAAAATAACATTTTTTTTACTCAATGCTTATGAAAGTAAACACGATATGTAACGAAAATGCAATTATTATTTTTTGTCTGCTGTCTGTCTTTCTGTTTGTTTTGCTGAGGTAATCTTTTAAACGGCTGGACCGATTTTGACGGGACTTTCACCGGAAGATAGCTTAAGGTCTAAGGCGTAACATAGGCTACTTTAATTTTTGAAAAAGCATTAGCGCGTGCTTCACGCGCGCCGCCTTGAGAGCGCGGAATATCACTTACGTTTAAATATGTACTTCTTTAATGCGGGTAAAACCGGAGGGATCAACTAGTTGTTTAAATATAATATACGAAAACCTTGGTTATAAAGCGCATAATACGCAAAAGATAATGTTATAATAGTCTAACACCCAGCCTTGACTACACATACGAAAATTATTTATTTAAAATAATTTCGAATTAATAAAAAAAAATACCATGCTACGTAACAATCGTTATATTTACGGTAGTAATGATGTTATGGTACCCGGTCATTTAAACTTCGGTCAGTATATGATTGATAAATGTAAGCTTTTCAAGGAAATTATTGCTTTCGTGAGTATGTTTTTAAATATTGTATTACTTAATTTACGTATTAATTTTTAGTTCTATAAATTATACATTACGATTACTACGAGTATAACATACGATGTATGAATATATATTTAGTTACATAAAACAAATATAGAACATGAACAATAAAACATTATTGCCTTGTGAAATCAATAATAAAACTTTAATTCGTGGTAAAGTTTCACTTATTTGTTGAATATACGCTATCTGTTATTAAGTAGCAAGAACTAATTTTAGTATGTACTCATATTTTGTCGATATATTTTATTCAACAATAGATGGCGCTAAATGCATATAAATTTTGACATACTGTTTATTGACTGACCACATTTTTTAAAATCCATATAATTTTTAGCAAAATGCAGATACTGGTGAAACAATGACTTACAAGGATTTTTTGCAACTATCAGTCGATATTGCTCTCTCGCTCACACATATGGGCGTGAAGAAAGGCGATGTTATTAGTATTTGCAGCGATAAAAGATTGGAGTTCTTTCCTACTCTACTCGGAATTATGTTTACTGGCGCCACAGTATTTGGAGCTGATATTACGTGCACAAACGGTAATGGTATAACTAAATTTGATTATAAGTAATTTCTTTCGATTAAGTTAATAATGGGCCTCAATTCATGAAAGAAAGAGACAACAGAAAGTGGCATACGAGCAGATTAGTATAGGAAGCGGTGTAGCCAAACATACACACACATACACATAGAAATCAGTTCAGTATTGTATTCCTACAACTGAGAAATCTGCATTTTATTGGTCTGTTGTCAACAATGAACGAGGAGCGTTTACCAAGTTTTGCAAAAAAATTCCTACCCGCAAAACAAAATTTACAAGCCTCAATGACTGGCAAGTTAAGTATGCTAAGCTAATCATACTGGAAGTCGCCTCAATTCGTCCACGTGCCATTTCCTGTTGTCTCTTTCTTTTTATGTCTGCATAAGTCCTTATAAAATATTTCACTATTATCTATTTTCAGAGAGAATACTCCGTAAACTCGACTTGACTAAACCAAAAGTCATATTTATTTCGCCCACGGCATATGACCTTCACAAGGAGACACTAAAATCTCGGAATGAATATTTAATCATTTATGGTGATGAAGCAAAAGGCGGAATTTTGTTTAAGGACTTTCTGTCACAACGTGGTAATGTGAAAGACTTCCTGCCAATACCGGTGGAAGGATGGAGCGATATTGCGTTGATTTTATTCTCATCTGGTACCACAGGGCTTCCTAAGCCGGTCCCTTTCACGCATCTTAGTTTAATAAGCGCCTACGAAACCGGCGTTGTCGAAAAGTAAGTATTTGTTCAACCCAGAGATTTAAATCGTAGATGTGGTCTTTCCATACTTCAGAAGCAGAACTGTTCAAAACAGCTACTTTCGCTCAACCCGCGGCAGTCGACTGACGAACGCGGTGAATGGTGCACGTGCGGTTGATTACACTTTTTTGATTCTGACAATAAAATCTATAAAATATCCTGTGCCTTTAAAAAATCTAGTAAATCAAATATCACAAAAAAATTAAAGGAAATACATTCATGTGTTAATACTGAATTATGAATTAAATTCGTAATACACAATAATTCCAAAACAACTGATTTAAAATGGCGTTTGGTACGCGTCCGTGTGACAGAGAATGAACTATTACGATTAAGTAATGTAAGAGCGAGATAATCATCACTATCACGATGCGATTTTTTCTTGTGTTAACTGTTTACGTCACGCACACGTATACAAAACGCAAAGTTTTTGAATGCGTAGGGCGCATCTTTGATTTAACTTGAGTTGCTTAACTGACTGACTGTTGAAATAAAAACAAATTTAATTTAATGATTTTCATCAGCATATTGTGTGGTAAGCCGATGTTGGCGACTCGGGAGTTTTATAACTCCTACGGCGTAACCCACACCTTGGCTGCACTACTAGGTGGCGCCACTGTTGTATTCAGCCTCAAGAGTGGCAGTGAGGACTACTTGGACATCATCCATAAGCAAAAGGTATTTTTATGTATCAGGCCCAAAAAGTATTTACTGTAAAAACAATAGCGCATCGTTTATACTAGGTACTCATCATTGGTGCATACGACTAAAGTAGAAAACGAGCACATTTATCTGATATTAAATGACAAGTGACTTTTATTGCATCTCTCTCGCACTAGTAGAATTTTATATTCTTTTAGACATCTCCTTCACGCGCGTTGTTGGTCTTAATTATATCCTATGTCTATGTTCACACCTGATAACAAGTGTATAAAATGTTGAACTAAAAGAGTTCTACCCATGTTCTACCTGAAATTGCATTATTCGAGTACCTTTTTTCAGATATCCATGCTTCAGATTGTGCCGGCGATAATGAACGAAATGCTAAAATCCCCTACTCTTCACAAATACGATATGTCTTCAATTGAATCCATAATAATTACTAGCACACCCGTGGATGACAGTATGATGATTTTGGCAAAGAACAAGTAAGTAAGAATTTAATATAGGTACTTATTGGACGCTCAAATAATACTTTCCTGACAGCTGTCATTTAGTGTCAGTTTGACACCTAGCAGTCATTCAGTGTCAAAAGGACGCTATTACTAGGGATTGGAATAATAATATTTGTTTATCGATCACTTCTTACTTCTGAATAGAACTAAGGTCTGGACACTATTGACACCCTTCAGAATAGCATTCTCTGATAGGACTATAAGTAAGTATATAAGAAACACGAGAGTTGCCATAGAACATTCAATGTTAATAAAACTCGCAAAACTCGATACGTTAGTGATGAATTCGTTGAGATTAAATATGTAACAAAATCCGAGTTTAGTATTAAGACAAAAATTGTACAAAACCTCACAAACTTAAGTAAGATTCCCAATAGGGTATTTGACTACAGTGGAAATATCGATCAAACGATTGTTATCTTAAAAGTAACTATTTTTGTAAGCCCACCAAGCCAACAAATTATTTTAAAATCCATTTGATCTTTTTAATAAATCAATTATAAAATAATCAAATTTCCATACTTGA
>DWPV01002204.1:0-17870 GCA_018251915.1 Urbanus proteus proteus
GATAATTTCTCTGATATTGAGAAACTTTATTTAACTAAAACATGTTTTTAATTATTTTGTGGCATCTTGATTGATTTATGTGTATAACACGATGGCAGCGGTTGCAAAGAAACCACTTGCTGTTCCTAAACCAAAAGTTGACCCGGTAAGTGTTTTGGTGTTTTTATTTTTTTTTACTTTTTATATTTTTTTCTAAATCTTTTTTGTTTGAATTTCTACAAGACATGCAAAGCCATCAATATACGCTCTGGGCTTAAATGATAATTACTTATCAAGATACCTTAAACCAAAAGTTATTTTTCAATAACTTTTTCCGAGTTGTACCAAATTATCGTTATTCATATAACATTGTAACTAAAGTTAATCTAATGAATAAGCAAAATAACAAAATTATTTGGAAATATATAAAGTACAATAAGCTCTATAAAATATAGAGTCGGAATTTAATAACGTTTGTGTTTTACACAGTTTTTTATAATAACGAATAGTATCTAGAAACAAGTATTGTATGACATACTTTTGTATAAACATATTTTCGAGAGTAGTGTATAGGTAGTGAAATAAATAATTGTACAAAAGAAATATTATTCCAGCCGTTTATAACATTGGTATCTCAAAAATTTAATTACGAATACACTCGTATATTTGCAGCCTCCTTTAATTTATTACTTGGCCGAGGTTGCAAGGTAAGAACTAGCGCTGATGAAAGTCAGCTTCGTAATATCTACTAGGGATGAGTATATTAAATCTAATGTATCTAATACGTTACCATTATTTTAAATTTATAAAATTATTTTTATTTGAGTTGTTAATCTCGATGTGTTAATTTACATTTAATACAATATTATTTATGCCAGCATTAAGTGTAGGTAGTAAATTGATATGAATCAAATGATTTTAGATCAAAAATATGGACATAATGATATAAAAAAATACTTACAATGAATCAGAAATAGTTAAAATAAATAGTACAATAATAATTAAATTAACACTTATACACATAAAACTCATAACTTTACAACAACTTATAACATTACAACTAAAATAGCAATATTTGAAAATGTTTTATTAACAATTGAAAAAATTAACGGTTAAGTTTTCAAATCACCGTACAAAGCACCTAGGAATGCAAATCGAAGAGATTCACATCTGTTTTTGTTAAAAGTTACTCATTCCTTATTTTATGGCTGGCTCAGTTTGAAAAATGCATTTTACCGTCAAATTAAAAATCTGTATGAAATAAGTGTAGTAATGTCTCGCGCGCTATTTTCGCTTATCGTTCCTCTGCAGTGATTAAACCCGTCTCTAATCAGTGAGGTAGTTAATCAGTTTTAAAAGAGGCACAATAATTCTCAGATGTAATTATTTCTAAGCGTACGTTCAACACTTGCGCCACATATATCAGGAAGTCCAGATCTTCATTGTCGGGTCATTTGGCTAACGCGTATGATGCAGCGCAACTGTCATAACAGTACTAATGCATCTTGTATTTAGTTACAGCATAATTTTTCAATCTATATTTAATATGTTCTCAATCGTCGGAGGTATCTCGATGGCTTTCAGAGACTTTAATATTGAACTGTTCCAAACATTTGGATCAAGGATAATGTAATATTTTAGAATTTTTAAGCGATATAATCTAGTTGTACCAATAAGTTTTATGTGATATCATTTTGATGAAACGTACTATAATGGTTACAACTAGATATCATTAACATAATCATAAAAATTGTTATAAATAACTAAGTCAGTCAAAGTAAAGAGACTTTTCAACCAACATGTCATTATTATAAATACTATTATTTACTGCCCACTTTAAACTGTTTTTGCCTTTGCTGTCTTATGGTAAAAGAACGTTAGTTTCATATTATCGACAATATAATAACTATTATTATAATTTATTTTTGCATTATCATATAATTTGAGCAATATGTCAGATTCTAGCGATCTTTTACTCGCTATTTTACCTTGACAATGTTACTTTTCTTCGTGATTAACATTTTCTGGGCAATTTGGTTAGAAAATATTATTAATATTCCATTCATAATATAGCGAAGAAAATCCGGAGATGCTAGAAGACCTTCTATTCAGGATATGGAAGATCTTATTAACAAGCCATCCACACCGCTGAAACCTCTTGGAGACAAGGAAGGCCCACCAGTTGTGGATGTACAAGAGAGTTATTCCGCTATCGAAGGTGGGTTATGACCTTTTTATTAGTCGTATAATATTTTCAGCATAATAATAAGTTCACATAATTTGAATGATGTAGAAATAGCTTCGATAACTAGACCGAAGATGCATTCCAAGAATTTGAAAACTGATATCATAATTTAACGCTAGTAATCAGTTGATGTCAACGGTGTGAAATGGTTACTACGTTATGAGAGCTAAACATGATTTCCTGTTGACAGTATTAGTAGTTCAACTCTGGCTATCATTTATTTCTCAAATATAACTTCAAAATGTTGGCTTTCGAATTAATATTTGTTGCCATGTAACGATTTTTATCAATATTTTATACGTTAAAGTATGATGTAGGTCAAAGCAAATTAACTTGTTATTCTTTCTAAGAAGATTTAAGCATTTTATACTCGTTTAAAATTCTAATATTTGGGGCTTTTCCCAACAGATCAAACTGGCTACATCACTGTACAAGTGGAGGGTAACCCAGCCCCCACATTCAAATTCTACAAGGGTGTGGCGGAGATCATTGAAGGTGGTCGTTACAAGTTCATCACCGATGGTGAAACTGGTCTCGTCACACTTTGCATGAGGAAAGTCAAGCCCAACGATGAAGGGAAATACAAGGTTGTCGTCAGCAACATCCACGGCGAAGACTCTGCTGAAATGCAACTTTACGTGTCTGGTAAAAATACAGATTTTCTGCAGCCTTTTTATTCTAAATTAGAATAGAATAAGTAATAAATTAAATTATATTTTAACAAAACTGCACATTAATTTAATGAAACTAAAAGTACCAATAACTAATATGTAGGATTTCTTTGAGTACCTATTTATCCTAATATTAATGCATTTAAGAATTTTCACAATAATATGTTAAAAGTAGCGTAAAGAAAGTCATCACCGAAAGATTAGCTTAAACAATGACTTAGTGAAAACAAAATATTTGAAATGATAACGTTTGTAGATGCCAGTGGTATGGATTTCCGAGCTATGCTCAAGAAGAGGAAGTACGCCAAATGGGGTGAGAAGAAGGAAGACCCCGATTGGAACCTGAAGGAGACAGAAAAACCGATACCAGCACTAAAGAAGGTCGAAAAGGTAAGAGATAAGATCCATTTTTATTTTTTATGTAAAACATGAAAATATAAGTGTTAATAAGAGATCAAATTTCTCCTGAAGTTGGTGATATAAATTCTAGTATAATTAAATTTTAAAATATCGATTTTAAATTACTTTATAAATCTTAATACTAATGTATAAAATAATAAAATGTGATGAAATTATATTGAAGTGTGAATTATGTTGCTATGCAAAGTTAATTTCAATATAGTTTCACGATATGTATAAATAAACTTATAAATAAACTAATGTTAAAGACAACTCCATCGGGCTTATACAGTTATGAACCAACATAATAATGCTTTATGCCAAGATTTGTGCAAAGCATGATATCGTAGAATAGAATAATAATATGGATTTATCGCTGGCCATTTACCTTTTAATACTTAAACTGTTTCTTATATTCAGTTTTCCTTCTTTGAATATTAAAATAAACCTTCCTTGCAACTATTGTAATATTTTCCCTTTAAAATAAATAATCAGTTCCATTTGAAAATGACCACATCTTATTTGATGTGTATTTAAAAGTAGAGAAACATCAATTCCATAAATATCCCCAAGTAGTACATAGAGTGCATAAAATATATTAATAATCATTCATTGCTGATATCATAAACAATTTAATTAATAAGGACTATTGATTATATACTTTAGGTATCAGGTTAAGTAATAGTGCTAGGATATTTCTGCGAAACATCGTATGCATCATGAACATTATATTTAATTATTAGGGCTTAGAGACTGGATATTTCGAAGACGAAGGTGAAATTGTCGTCGTTTCGGAAGGTGTCGAGATGTTGAGATTCCCTGCCGACAGGCGCAGAAGCTCTTGCAACTGGTCCTGGTTTAAGGTCCTCACGATTTCAGAACACAGTACTTTCATTCATTCCATCTTACATGACTCTCTATACTTTTACATTACCACTTACAAATATACCTTAATCTAACAATTCGTTATTAATGTTTTCCTATAAATAAGGATTTATTGTTTGGATATAAACTTTAAACTTTTTAATAACCATAACAATAAACGGTATGTCAAAGATTTGACTTTTAAAGTGCCTGGCAGTACGTCATATCATTAAAATTACGGTATGGTTGCTGTGAAAAGGCGATTCAAGTTTAATGAAAAATATTGTTATAAAAGGAATCCAAAAAGATGGCTTGGTGGTTGATGAAGAAGATATTTACCTTTCTTCATGTTAGTATTAAAGTAATGTACAGCGTTTATAGTTCAGTTATTCAGTGCTTAGAAGTTAATGATAAAAAATTGATCAATGTTCAAAAATCTATGCGGCCACACATATGCGCTAATAATATACGATTTAAGAATGAAGATACGGGCACTATGCAAGAAATTTCATGACATAAAAATGTTCACTGATGTTTATTAAACTTCTGAAGTAAATAAATTATACTATCAATCAAGTGATATAGTTTACAAAATTCTTAATCTTGTAGAGAAGAATCTATACAACATAATGAGCAATAAAGTGGTTTACTTGAAGATTTACAATTTGATATTCCGTTAAAAATTTCGTTCTTCTTTAACTTTGTCTATCTAAGTCGTCGTTACTTGCGACTTATTGCAGCATTTTAAGAACTCTTCAACATGGCTTACTAGTAACATAGCTTGGAACCACAAAACAGAGAATACATTAAAAACGTATGTTTGTAACATCTGCTATCGATTCTAGGGTATATATGAAATAAGGAGACGTATGTCTCTCCCAGAACTAATACCTGATTGGCCCGAATTGATGGAGGCTGTCAAACCGAAGGTTCGATAAAATGGAGAAATAAAAGTAAAACTTATAAATTGGTAGACTTCTGTTCTATTAAAATCGTCTACGAATCTTAATTATAATTAAACATTTGGTTTAATTTTTAGTTTTGTCGAATGAAGTTATTTATTTCAATAGGACAGATGCTCTATTTTAAATAATGGAGTGAGATAAATGATAAATAAAATAACTAAACTTATCCCCTAAGGTGATGGTCTTCTCGATTCATTTCTCATAATGCTCATCTTATAAGTACTTATTTATTTAAACACTTAAGCAATGAATATATTTTTCAATCATGATAGGAGAAGGCCGTTACTTAAGAGCGATTTAAATAAAAACTGCATAAACAATGAATTTTAAAATAACTTGCACAAGGTTTTTGTATCACCACTTCACGTTTCTTCTTTAACTTCATTTACAGGGAATGTAAGTGGAATGAATCGGGTGATGGTTCACTCTCTTTTGGATTGTTCTTAGTTATATTTATTTACAGGTTTACTTGTGACGTCGAATTGAAGAGCTTTATCACGTCATTTAAAATTGATTTCTCTTCATTTACACCATTATTAATTCCAGCTGATGCATCCGGTGTTGCAGATTTTGGAATTTTATTTACATTAGATGTGCTGGCTAAAACTTTAATTTAAGACTTATTGCAAGCCAGTGTGTCACATGTATTTTCTTTACTTTGTCCAACAGTTACGCGTACACATAGTTCACACATACATTTCATAGTATTAAGACGTTGACTTTTTGATTGGGGGTCCCAAAATCTATACTTTTTGGTACCGTGAAAGATTTGACTAAGGATTTGTGGATATTTTGTAGAGATCCCATAGTAGAAGACCGTCTCTTGCGGAACTGATTCCGGATTGGCCGGTGCTGCACTCGTTCAAAAGAAACGAGGTTTGACACCGAACGTCATTTCGTCGTTAGACGACACAATGCATCTTGAAATGTACCACTCAATGCAATTACTTGTCGCACGAGAGTCACGTCTCACGTACACTACAGCATTCCAAATGTCCAGCAAGATTTTTACATAAACATCTTGCACTAATACGAGTACATCTGAAACAATTACACAATTTCATCTATTCTTATTAAATTCGGTTTTCGTTAGCTTTGGCCATCTGAATATTTAAAAATATATATGAAGACTTGTAACAATATCACATCTATGATACATTACAAGACTCGGATACTCTACACTGAATACATTACAATATAAATTAGTGCAAGTATTTTTGAAATTTTACTGGACGCTCAATTAAAATTGATGAAGTCACCTCGTATTGTGTAAACGCACACAACTGTATACTGTTATATTTCTATCTATTATCATAGCGATTTCTTCCTCACACACAATACTTTTAGAGATGCACAACGCACCGGTGATGTTATGCACAGTGTCTACAATGTTTCAAGATTGCGTCTATATGATATTCAAAAATGAAGAATATGTGTTAATTTTTAAGGAAAACCTATTCTATTCTTTATTTTTGAAATATCATGGCTCTTGAACACTGCTAGTACAATTTTGAGATTCGTCCACCTTTGCACATCTCTTCAATGTCAATAAAGAATTCCAATGTCTGTACAGTAGCATGGTGTTTGAAGTGACGGGTGATCATGACGAAGAATGGCTGATTGATCTAACGCCTCGGTTACCACATTATATTTTCGTTGATTTTAATGCATTTGATTTATATTTACATTGAATCACTGTCGATAGTGATAAGATGTGGATCTGGGGTTACTTAATGGTTAGCACTTAGCTTTTGTCTGAAGAGCACTTTTTTGTTATTGCACAAAGAAATTTTGATGTAAAACAGGTATATTAATTTGTCACCGGACATGCGTTTCAGAAACAAGAATCTTTCTTGAAGCCCCTCGTAGATCAAACCGCAAAGGAAGGCAAGGATAAGAAGGTGGTATTCGAAGCCATTTTCACCAAGCCAAATGCGAAACCGAAGTGGCTCTTCCGCTCAGACGTAAGTGTTTTTACTGAAGAAATAATAATGCCATTTGGTCTGCTATTTTAAAATGATTTGACAATGTTTTTAATTATGTGATTAGGAACTGTTCCCTGGCTCGAAGTACAAGATGACAAACGAACAAGACTCATACAAGCTGATCATCATGAACCCCAAAGTCGAAGACACTGGTAAATACACGATCGAAATCGGTGGCATTTCAAGCACAGCGTTCTTGGAAGTTATCGAACCTGATCCAACGTATTCCTTCACCAAGCCACTCAAGAAGACCTTGACTGGTTACACCAAACATGAAGTCGTCCTCGAGTGTACCGTATCTAACAGTCTGGCGATTGTTTCCTGGTGGAAGGAAGAAACAAAGTTGGAAGAAGGCGATGATTATCAGATCTCTAAAGATCTGTCTGGTATTTGCAAGCTGATTATTAAGAAAGCCAAGTTTGAGGATGCTGGTAAATACACTTGCAAGATCGAAAAGCAACCAGATAAAACTGAATGTGAACTGAAGATTATTGGTAAGTGACACACAGAAATATTTTTGACTAAATTTAATGACTAAATATTTCCAAATTATTGTAATAATAATGCATAATGTTATTTTCAGAATATCCATACAAGTTCACCAAAGTACTTAAATCTCAACAAGCCATCGAAAAAGATACAATTACGCTGCTTTGCGAGCTTGATGATGCTGCTGGTGATGTGAAATGGTAAGTATGATTTATTAATAAGAGAAAAATCATTCGTCTCGTCTCTATCCGATTTAAAAAGTATTCAGAACCTCTTCAAGTGTGGAGAAGACCGTTCTTTAACAATGAAAACAGATAATATATAAAATCTATCTAATCGCCAAGGTATAGAATCCTATCTATACAAATAAATTAGATTGAAGTGTTTGTTTGTGATTTCAAAATAATTACTCTCTACATATGAAAGTATACACGATACCTATTACAAAAATGCAATTTAAAAAATATTGATCTGTCTGTTTGGCCGAGGTAATCTTCTAAGCGGTTGGACCAATTTTGACGGGACTTTCACTAGAAGATAGCTGAAAGTATAAGGCGTAATATAGTTTACTTTTATTTTCGAAAAATCCAATAGCGTGCGCTCCACATAAGTTTACATATGTATGCCTTTTTACTTTAACTCGGGTGAAACCGCGCGGATCAGCTAGTAAATAAAAAATGTGATTGACATCAGTCGTAATGATTATATAATATCTTACTGTTTACAGGTTTAAGGATGACCAGCCTTTGAAGGCAGATAAGCGTATCACGATTGTTAAGGAAGGAAGGAAACGAAAGGTAGTAATCAAGGACGCCAAGGTGACAGATGCTGGCAACTTCAAGTGTGTCAGCAACGCAGATGAGACCGCTTGCGAGTTGATCGTCAATTGTAAGTTCATCAGTGAAATCACTATTGTCTTAGGGCCCTCGCCCACAGCGACTTTTTGTAGCCATGCAGTAGCGATGCTGTCGCGCGACCGCTTCGATACAGTCGCTAGCCGTGTGCCCTCGCCACGATTCAGGAGCGTTGCAAACGCCGAAGCATCGATACAGCCACGATGCAGTAGCGCGTTGGTATCACTACTGTAGCATCTTGCAAATGCGATTATAACGTGTCAGTAGCGATGCTGTCGCGCGCTTTGCTAAACGCGCGCGACAGCATCATCACTTATCATCACTACAAAAAGTCGCCGTAGGCGATGGGCCTTAATGTCTAGATCTATAAAGGTTGAATTAGATTCACTTATTTTAGATACGTTATTAGAATAGTAATATCACTGGTTCATTACTACCTAAAATAATGGTTACATCGAAGTTGCATGGAAAATGTCAACAGAGTTATCTTAAACTATTCAATAGTTATATCAAGAAATTCCTGACCTTCTTAAGATTCTAATTAAATCAATATTAATGTTTCTACCTATGTTCCTAGAAACCTGTATTCAGACTGGGATGGGTTTACGAGCTATTGTCTGAAGTTAGTAGACCTAGACGAACTTCCAATTTATAATCGATATTCCACAACTTTACTCGTATTAAATGATCTTCTTCTGATTGATGCAGTTGCATTTTAATTTTGAGTATTGAGTGTGAAATGTAGATCAAAAGATAAGTTAGTGTATCCGTAAAAATGTGTAGAAATATTCGGAAAAGTGACAAAGAATTCAGGTGATTCAATTAAATAATTTTATCTAAATGTGCCCATTTTTTTAGACTCGAATCGCTTCAACAAGAAGTTGAAGGACACCGAAGCAATTGAGAGGGATAAGGTTGTTCTGGAAGTTGAACTCCAGGATCAAACCGCGGAGGCCGTATGGTCTTTCAATGGACAACCAATTGTGCCTAATGAAAGGTAGGCCATTAATTTTACTTTGATTAGTTATATTTATGTTTTAAAATTATTAGCGTTACGAGGTGCGTTCAAAAAGTATCGCGAATTTTGAATTTTCGCGGGTTACGTACATTCGATTTTCGACATTTTTGTGGCGTTACGTTGGTATTATCTCATTGTTCTCTCATTTCCGACACTCAGGGGAATGTTATTCCTCCAAGTAGTCCAAGTGCCGACAAGTTCAGCCCAGGGTTGCCAGATTGGGCGATTTATCACAAATTAGGCAATTACCATCTTACCAATGGTACTAAATTTCGCATATGGGCGATAGTCGCAAATTAGGCTCCTTCTATCATTAAAGAAATTATAAATCATTTAAATATTAAAATACATATGTATTACAATCTGAACCAAAAAATAATGATAACTTGATTAACATTAATTTAAAATATAATCCAATAAAATATAATCCATCGATAAAATAGCCCTACATTGTTAATAATTTATATGCCCCACTTGACATGTCGCGCTTCTTCCATATTTTAAAAACGCCCACAATAGTCACAACAGCCGCACTCACCATCGGTATCGGATGGTTATGGTTTTTTTGGAACATTTTTGATGAACTTATTTGAATTAGTAATGTACAAATAACGATATTTCTTAAATGGCTATAAGAAACTGTGTTTTTGATGTAAACAAAATATCGATTCATATCAAATATAGAAATTGTTGAAAAATAAATTTATGATCGAGCGATTTTTTAGAATATTTTGCGACTTTTTGCCATAGATGCGGCGACTTGAACGAACCCCTGGCAACCCTGAGCCTGACTTTGAAATTTTTTGAATGTTCAGTTCACTTCAGTTTTTCAGTTACTTGTTGACAGTTGGTTTGCTTATAAGTGTTTAGCTCGTCTTCGATTTTTAACTATTCTAAAAAATGGATCAAAGAACCTGTACCTATCAAGTTTCGTGAGAAAAACGAAATTGAGTGCGCGGATTCATTCCGTATGTTGACTGTGGCATATGGAGTAGCTACCTTGGACCGAAGCAAAGTTTATCGGTGGTACAAAATGTTCCCAAAAGGCCAAGAAGATGTGAACGACGAAGAGCGTGCCGGTCGTCCGAGCACTTCAACAACAGACGAAAAAAGTGATGAAGTGAAGAAAATGGTAATGTCGAATCACCGTTAGAGAAGTTGCTGTGGATCTAACCATTTTTTACCAATGATTTGCGCATGAGACGAGTTGCCGCGAAATTTGTACCAAAATTGCTCAATTTCGACCAAAAACACAGGGTCATAACTGGTGATCGTGGGTTTATGTTTACGAAGTGGAAACCAAAGCTCAATCATCTCAATGGAAGCTGCCGCACGAACTAAGGCCGAAAAAAGCGCGCCAAGTTCGGTCGAATTTGAAAGTTTTGCTTACAGTTTTCTGCGATTGCAGGAGCGTGGTGTATCATGAGTTCTTGTCATGGGGTAGCACAGTCAATAAGGAGTATTACCCGCAAGTTATGCGCAATTTGCACGAAGTAATCTGTGAGAAACGCCCTGGTTTGTGGAAGAACAAAAAAATACAGCCGAATTGAGAAGTCCTTTTTGAAGTCTGTTAAAAAATTGGCGTTTGCACCACAATAACGTCCCTGCTCATACATCGTTGCTTGTGCGCGACTTTTTGGCCAAAAACAATACACTAATGATGCTGCACCCACCGTATACCCCCTGAGATCTGGCCCCCTGTGACTTTTTCTTGTTCCCGAAACTGAAGAGGCTTATGAAAGGAAGATGCTACGCTATGAGTGACGAGATAAAGACTGCATCGAAGGAGCTGAATAATATAAAAAAAAAAATTGGATTGCTTTGAAGATTGGAAAAATCGTTAGCACACATGTATAATATCTCATGGGGAATACTTTGCAGGGGACAAAATAGATATTCATGAATATATAAATAATTTTTGAAAAAAACACAAAATTCTCAATACTTTTTAAACACACCTCTTAATTATGCTAAGTAAGAAGTTCAAATTACATTATTTTTTAATATTTATCCAAATTTCTGTTGTGTAGTATATTTGTATTATAAATTTATATGACAGCCCTGATTTATGTATATTTTAAATTAATCATAAGTGATGTCTTCGGTAACTTCAACATCACAATGTCTTAACATATCACATCACATAAAAATAACTTCAACTATACTACTGTACTGTAGTGTACTATAGTAACTATGTATTTTTACCAGAATCGAGATCAAGAATCTGGGAGGTGGCAAACACCAGTTGATCTTCAACAAGGTGGAAATGGAAGACGACGGTGAGATTCTGTGCGAGTCTGGCAAACTGAGCTCGTCTTGTAAACTCAGCGTCAAGAAGGGTGAATCCAAGCCCGCGATTGAATGCCCAGATGAGTTCTTCGGACCTGCTGGAAATCCATTTGTTATCGAGGTGCCATATAAAAGTGAGTAAATAAATAACCTTAATGTGAGAAATATTATGAAGAAATTTTTCTTAAAAATCATTCATAAAATTAGTGAAATAAGTACCTTATTTAATTAGTAACTTATTTTTAAATAAGGGAATTTTATGACTTAAATTTTAATTGTAGCATAATCGTCACATGGAACACAGAAATTGCAATTAGTTTAATAAAGAGTGGTAGAACCCTATGTAGTTCAACTCCGGCAGCACCACTGCCACACCTATTTCTGCCTTACAATAGCAGTGTTCAGCGCTGCTGTGTTCTGCTTTTGAAGGGTGTGGTTAGAGAGACATACTTATCCGAGGCGTTCCAACTCAGGGGTAGCAATGCATCTGTGGTCAACCTCAGGTAGGACCTTGATCTTATCTGGGGTTAATTACAGTTATCCATAAGCAGCAGTTGCCACTTACCATCAGGTGGACTGCTCATTTGTTACTTCGATCACATAAAGAAAAAAAGTTCCAAATACTTAAATTCTTTTAATTTTCAGTTAGCGGCACGCGACAAACACCAATTGAAGCGAAATTGTTCAAGGATGGTAAGCCACTCCCGAACAAAGAAATCGAGGCTGTAGTTGAACAGGAGAAGGTTCTCTTTAAGATCAAGAAGCCCACTAGAGAGGGGACCGGCAAATACCAAATCAAGTTGTCCAACGCCCAAGGCGAAGACTCCAAGGATGTTACCATTACGATGCAGAGTGTTCCTTCACCTCCACGTGATGTTGAAGTTGCCGAAGTATTCCAAACATCATGTGTGGTTACATGGAAGGTTCCTGAAGACGAGGGTGGATCACCCATCCTTAAATACATCATCGAGAGACAGGTTGGTATATCAATTCAAATAGTTCCTCAAACTATAAAAGATATGCAAATGCATACAAATAATCATTTATTAATAAAATTATCAAAGTTAAATGTATAACTATGTTAATGTTACTATAAAGATGAAAAAAACATTAATTGGTATTCAAAATATTTTCAGGACCTTTCTCTCAAAGCTGGCTGGGACAACGTGGCTGAAGTTGCACATGGAGAACCAACCAAGGTCAAGATAGAAGACTTAGTTGCCAAGAAGACATATAAGTTCAGGATTCGTGCTGTGAACAAGATCGGCTCTAGTGAACCTGGTGTGTTTGCTAAGCCTGTGCTGGCTAAGGACCCATGGGGTACGTAAATACTACAAATTAAAATATGTTTAACAGTTTTTATTTGTGTTCTTTTTATTGTTTACCAGTTTATTTTTGACGACCTATGTGGCAGAGTGGTTACCATACCGGTCTAACGTGCAGAGGGTCCCGGATTCGATTCCCGGCTAGACAAATCTCTGAAAGATGAAATGATTTCTGTTGTTCCTGGGTCTGGGTGTTTGTGAATTCGTCTATGTGTGTCCATGGCACCCACGACACAGGAAAAAATCCTACTCTGAGTCTATGAGTGTAGAAAGCATCTTTTTATAAAGAAAAGTGATGATAACATGATTATTTTCCAGACGAACCTTCAAAGCCCAAAAATGTGGAGCTCACCGATTGGGACAAGGATCATGCAGACCTCAAATGGCAGAAGCCGGATAACGACGGTGGAGCACCAATCACTGGCTACATCATTGAATATAAGGTAAATTAATGTCTTTAAACTTCATATAATATATTTTACCTACAAAGGATTCTTGCAAAAATTAAATATTTTTTCTTGTCACTAAATTTAAATAAATGTTCAACAATTTGTTACATTTTTTTTTTTTTGTAAATTGCTAGAAATAAAGAGGTGTTAATATTATTATTAATATACCTAACACTTAAAAAGAAAAGTCTTATTTTTTGTACAAATAATTAATTAACAAAATGTTTCGTGTTTGTAGGAAAAGTTCGGCAAAGACTGGGTACAAGGAAAGGAAGTGCCAGGAGACGCCTTATCAGCTACTCAAGATGGACTCAAAGAAGGATGCACATATGAGTTTAGGGTTCGCGCTATCAACAAGGCTGGACCCGGAGAACCCAGTGACAGCACTAAGCCTATTATTGCTAAGTGCAGATTTGGTGAGTATACATCTAATAAGCAATAAAAGTCTACTCAAAGATATTTTGCTTATAAAATGAAAGACAAAATAATATATACGTATGAAGCGTGAATATATTGATAAGTTGACTAGCATATTTTTTTTGTTCTACATAAGGTCTGTTATACAGTAAATTTATTAAATTTGCTTATTTTATCGGAAAATTTCTACTAAAATACAAGTATTTAAATACATACATAAAACAACCATTTACAGATAAAACTCAAACTTTAAAATGTTTGCTCTGAAAAATTGACCATTGACTTCTTCGTCAAATTGTCAACTTATTACCGCCTGGTATGGATACCGGATATAATACCTCAAATATTCATAGTTTTAGTCTTCAAGAGGAGTGTAATATTTTTGCCATCATAATTTAACAAATAAATATATTTTGTATTACAGTCAAACCATACATCATTGGCGAGGGTGTCCAGAGTATTATCATCAAAAAGGGTCAAGTTATTTCCTTCGATATCAAGTATGGTGGTGAGCCTGAACCAGAGGTCAAATGGTTCAGAGGAGAAGAGGTAATTATAATAATTAGTTCAATTTTTTTTTTACCGACTTAATGTCATTTATACTGTAAAATGTCCTTTAGCAATTGATTATTGAAATAGATAAAAGTAGTACACAAGTTAAAAATTGTGTAGAGACATTGAATCACATATAATTACATCAAAGGAAATTTATATTAATGCTTTATTTATTTTGTCCAAAAAAGAAACGAGGAAAGGCGTACACTGAGAAGGTTAGATGGGTGAAAAATAAATGTTGTATCTGATAATGTTCTAAACATTTACTCAAACAAACTATTCTGTTCTACACTCATGAACTGTGCTAACATGACTACAAGAATACTTCGCAGCATTATCACGTTTGATTGAACTACTTACAATTAATTCTGTTGTATTTTCTTACATTATTAAAATAATTATTATTTGTAGTAATTCAATCAAACATGACATTAAAAAATAAATCGCTAAGAATATGATAACTCACGCTGTTTAGACAGCGTATACGCTTTAGATGTTGTTAATTAATATAAATCTATCTCTAAAGATGCATTTACCCCTAGATTAGACATTATTATACATTTTTCAAACGATCTCTCAAAACTTTCTCACATCCTCAAAAACATCTCAACATGTAAGTCACATATACATTGTGTCACTATTCCACAAATATATCTCCATACCAACTCAACCGAGTCCTACAATAATGCATCTTTACAGATAATCAAAATTTTAATTAATTAAATATTTATTTCTCTATTAGTTATTTCTGTAAACACTCGATTACCAGCACCTTCTTGACGTAGAAGGGACTTCTTGTTATTTGGCTTATGGATTAGAGATATGTTATCTGTTCTTAATAACATAACTTCACAGTATCACAAAATATGTCATGTCAATACTGTTACGACTTAACACCGTTCAATAGATATTATACGAGTATGTATGACTCTCACTAAGCACTAGTTGGTATGCCTTCGATTTTTGATCATCTGTTCTTTGATGGGTAGACAACATATTTATTAATTTATCCACATTTACATTTATTACATTTCAGTACATGACATTACTACTAAAGATTTTATTTGGTTATGGGAATGAAATTCATAATGATTGTCATGGTCGAAAGTATTTTATTTTAATATACACATTTCGAGAGTCCACATGAGTAATGCCACCATCAAGGAATGGAGCCAAAACTTCTATTTCTACAGTATATTTGATTTCTTTAAACAACTTTAGGAAATCAAAGACGATGGTGACCGCATCACGATCGACAAGTACGAGAGGAACACGGTCATCACGGTCAGGAAGACCACCAGGATCGACAGCGGGAAGTACAAGCTGCTGCTTACCAACTCGTCAGGACAGTGCGAGAGCATTGGTGATGTTGTTGTTTTGGGTAAGTATTTAGTTTTTACTTTTTTTTTATAGGATTGAAGTAGCATACGAATATGCAGTCCACCTGATGGTAAGTGGCCACTGCCGCTGGTCATCTGTAATCAACCTCAGATAAGATCAAGGTCCTACCTGAGGATAACAACAGATGCGTTGCTACCCCTGAGGACTGAGCTGGAGTGCCTCGGAAAAGTATCTCCCTTACCACACCCTTCAGGCCAGTGCACAGCAGTGCTTAACTCTGCTGTTATAAGGCAGAAAGTTCTAGCACCTTTGAATTATTTTAATTTTATAAAAGCATTGTGCCCGTAACAACTGTAAACCATTTATAGAGTTAGTAGTAGTGTAAGAATGGGTTTTATATTTTTTTATAGGTAACACAACTTAGGAGATTAAAATTGTAAATTTAAATAAGGTTTTCGCATTTGAAATACATCATCAGTTTCCACACGTGGCAAAATGTTTAAAAATTGACTACTCAGCTATAAAGAATGTCTAATTTGATCCTAAATGGACATCTAGCTAAAATTATGAATTAATATTATTGCTTAGATGTGTTTATCCACTTCGTATGATATCTATTGTACCCCAATACACAGGAAATTATGAAGTCAGGCTATGAGGCAAAAGACCAATATAATAATGTATTGATCATTATTCTAGACAAACCCAACCGTCCGAACGGTCCAATCGAGGTTGTGGACATCCGTGCCGAGAAGGCGACTGTCAAATGGCAGAAACCAGACGACTGGCAGGGTTCAGACATCACTGGATACACTCTCGAGAAGATGGATATGGTATGCATAAAACTGTTTTAATCTTAAGGTGATTGTTAGTTCTTATAGTCGGAGTTAGGACCTTTTTTCCAAACATGTATTTCTACTGAACTCCAGATTTTCAAACAAATTAATTTCAAAGTTTTGTCCATATTTTATGTGTAATTATCTAGTTTCATTGATAAATATTTCAAATATGGCACTTAATAGTGTGTTGTAAGTAATAAGTACAAGTGTATCTTAGTAAAAGATACTAGACGACAATTTATTCAAATACATAGTATATATTGTAATTTGTGAAATAAACATTATCCATACATACATACGTATTAACTTTGCCTATTTAGTCAAATGTTTAAAAGCTAATAACAATTTAAAGTACCTCTAATATTAGTGACAACCATTGTCCAGCTACGTAGTATCCAGCCTGATAGGATTTTATATTTTGCTAATTTTGACTTTCACATCTTCACAGGACACAGGCAACTGGGTACCCTGCGGTGAGACTGGCCCCGAGCCGACCGAGTTCACGGTCAAGGGCCTGACTCCGAACCACAAGTACAAGTTCAGGGTGCGCGCCGTCAACAAGGAGGGTGAATCTGAACCGCTGGAGACTGATGGCTTCATTGTTGCTAAGAATCCTTATGGTGAGATATTTATATGTTATATTCTGGAATAGTTTCAGGAGATTTCATATTTTTATTCTTTAAAATTTCTATTTGTTTTGAAATTTGTTCACAAATTCTGATTTGAACTTGGATAGTGACAAGCGCAGATCCATCGTTGAGGTCATTGTGGGCATTTCATTTAGAGTGTTGTTTAAAGGTTAAACTTTTTCCCCATCAATCTCTTTTTTTTTTTGGTGTCATCATCAACAGGTGACTATGACCACTATCTTTATTGACAGTCTGGGACATTGGTAGAGTTTGATAGCCAATCTTTAATGCCATTTTCAATAATATTATAGACCCCAATAGTACTAGGCCAATAATATAAAAAAAATAGTTAAAAATGCCTCAAACTAAAACACCAAAAAATGTTTTGATCATTTCGTCAGATTTCCTCAGATAAATAAAGCAATCATCTTTCCTAACAAAACAATGAAGCCATTTTTAATATAGACAGGTTATAAAAGTGATTATGTGAGCGTAAATAAACTACAGATACTGACAAGAAACTACGCTAGATTTGTGTAAGTGTGTGCATATAAATA
>DWPV01002205.1:0-17870 GCA_018251915.1 Urbanus proteus proteus
CAACGCATCTGTGGTCAACCCCAGGTATGACCGTGATCATATCTGGGGTTGATTACAAATGTCCATGGGCGACAGTGACCACTTACCATCATGGACTGCAAGCTCGTTTGCTACTCACATGTTATAAAAAAATGTGTTCGTTTTCAATATATTACGTGCATAATTTAAATTATTTGAAGTCAACCACCTACGTTTTATTCAAAATTAAAGTCAGTATACATCAACAAAAGGATATTGACACCTCGAAACAATGCTCAAAGGAAGTACTACCGAAGTTTTTAAACGGGCCTATTATTCTAATGTTAACAATAAAAGTGAAAGCTTAAAACTTCATGCAAATCTCCTTTCGCATAAACATACCTGACTTCCTACTACTGTTGTATTGTTGTTTTGAAATCAGTTGCATAAGCATTTCAGTTGACAATGCAAGTCGTAAATTTTACCTTCTCCTGAGGGATTTGACCCAATTCTTTACTTTGTCGCTTGTAATATTGTTAGCCGATTGTTTCTGAGTTACCTGTACAGAAACTTAATTTCTATTTTAAAGTTTAGTTATAAGTGTGCGTCGGTAACTAAAGGATAATCTACAAAAGAAGTGATTAAAGTTATCAAGTGGTCGTTTTAAATTCAGAAGTGGTCGTTTAAAAACGTAGTTATGGGGTGCTTGGTATTTTTATTGGTAAAAATTTGTTCTATTCTACACAACCCTAAGTAAACGTGTTAACATGTAAGTATTTTTATTTTCCTGCATAAAAAGATAATGATAATGCTTACCTAAGTTATATGCTCCCGTTCGTTTTTTAATTAACAAACAATTATGAGCTCTTCATTTTAAACATGCGGTCATTAAACATTGTAAAAGATATGTCAGAAAAAGTGATAGAGTGAAAATAATTTCCACTGAATTATGGCCAATGCTTTAAAACAATTGTTGAATTCAAAATAACGTCCCCAAAATCATAAATATGATAGCAGTTCAAGCATACATCCGAGAAATTTAGACGTCTCATGCACTAAGCAAACACATATGATTTATCCCCAAACACGGGGTCCGATGACGTTTCCACACCATAAATTGTGGCCCTCAAGGCGAGCCGACGTATCGGGTGCTTTATGAAGAGCAGCGACTCGACGACAGTACGGATACGACGTAGAGACGTAACGGTACGTTTATATAAATGTACAGAACTACAGACCGGTCACAGGCCGGTACACCCGGGTACGCGGGTATAAATCTGGCACATCCGGCCGGTTACCGCGCCGGTAGTGGCGACGATTATTCACCCAATATCGAGTTTTGGCTTCACTTGCTATGTTCTAATCTTCGGTTTCGTCGCAACTAGATTTATGAGCTCCGAATCATTTTTGTTTCAACTCCGCCAGTTACGCGAGTCATCTCGTTCGGTTTTAATGGAAGTTGTTTTGCAAGATTGTATGGGATTTCTATTCCTGACTGCAGAAATTTCAAACGTTTTCTTCTTCCTTTTTGTAGGAACACACAAATTAAACACGAGAATTTGGACATTATATGTTCATATTTTTTCATGTAAAAACAAATTGTCAAAATTTTTCAAATACTTATTGAGCAATGTTGCAATATATGTAATTGTTGCTTATCTTACGTATACCTATCTATGTAATTTGAATCACAGATATTATTATATAGGTACCCAATTTCAACCATATATCAAAATTACCTCAGCTAAGTGAAAGACAAATCATCGTATTATTATTAATTGTAGGCACTATTACACATTTCAATTTAAATTTCACTTATAAAAGTGATCTTACTCAAATTAATCCAATTCAATTTATCTAGGATGTCCCTAAATAGTAAATTTAATAAAACGTTATTTATATAGGTTCATAGTTCGCGAATTTGTCTGTGTGTAACAAAGCGACGCGCCCTTCGACTGGCGTTTGTCTGGAGGTGACACGGCTTACCTTTGCGGACTTAGTAATTCCCTAAATGAATATTAATGATACGCAAATTATATTCTCCGAGTGGTATAAACGTTCGATTTGAGACGGACTTGGAAAATTTGCCTAAATAAAGCAAAGGCGTGCAGGTGAATACAGTTTTATGTTTAAGCTCTCAATATTCGTGAAATTTCTGCCTAAATAGGGTAAAGGCATAATGCGGCTTTTTATTTTTAAAACACACTTTATTATTATTACCTGGGTGACAGATTTTTCACAGTTAGTGTGATTGTTGTTTATATTCATAACAGTTTAAACGTTTCGATACATAATGTATACTTTACTACTACATATTTCAATCACGCAGTCAGTATTGAAGCTTGTACAAGATAGCGTTACAGAATTATTTAAACTTATTTTTTTGTAATAATCTGTGGGACAACTATTATCTATCTTAATAATAATAATTCTCTTATATACATAGTTAACGTTACTCAATTAATTTTTCTATGTTGGTAAATAATAATTTAAAAATGAGAATCGCAAAAATGAATTGTTATTCAATAATAAAAATGTTCTAACTGATTATTATACTTTTAACAAAAACACTTTTTAGCCTAATATACCTACTCCATTCAGAACATTACTTTGATCAATTACCGAACGAATATAACTAAAGTCTGAGGACTAACCTAATACAAAGCCAATCTAATCGGAGCATTTCCAGATTTTTCCAAATAACGCCGCTAATACGGGTCTTTGTAATAAATCAGTGGGCCATTTTTGTTTTCAACGCACCGATAACTCTTTTGTCATAGGGTGATGTAGAGGTAGAGGGGCAATGGAGTTATTTATATTGTATTTTCCTAGCTAGAAGAAAATTTCCTTTCTGTTTACTTCATGGGTCAGTGATCAGATTCCATTGGTGCCTGCCGCTGTAGGTTAAGCCGGAAGTAACGTATAAGGGGATAAGTGAGATTTCATATTAGGTATGCATTTAATACCTGGCATAATTGGAATATATTGCATATACAAATAAATTTAAGTGTCTGTTTAGTAGTAGAAATAGATGTTATAAAAATCTGGTATAGGTAGAGGATTTGTTTCGAACACTACTAAATTGATTTGGATAGGGTTCGCGCAAAGTTAAAAATATTTTAGGTAAAGTCTGCATAAATAGGTAGGTAGGTAATGGTATGTTTTTGTTTGTTTATAAAATATTTTCTTACAATAGTTTTAAAAGTATTTCTCCAGAATATTTTTTATTGGGACTAATATCCAATAAATATGATCTTGGTCTGTATGTATGACTTACATCTACAATACATAGTAGGTACGTCATTATTATTTTGTAATTTCACTAATCCCAAAATTAAACAACTGTATCAGAATTTCCACATACGTTGATATCCCGCGACGTGGACTCCCCACTGCTTCCCAGTTCGCAACCCCGCAGTTACAGAAATAATTGTTTCTTTTGCAAGAGTCACCGCGCTAGTGCACTCAGCATTATGTGTTCCCACCCTCTTAGTGTGGTTCAATTGATTATTTTGTAGCTTGCATAGAGGAGAATTAAATTTATGAAACAGTTTTGAAATATTCTGTTAAGTGTTAGGCGATGTGGTTCTGGTTTGAAGAGTGGTGAAGGAGAAACATAATTTACTAAAGCGCTCTAACTTTGTCCTCAGGGATAGCAACGCATCTGTGTCCAACCTAAGATAGGACTAAATCTTATCCAAGCCCATATGTCTATGGGCGGTAGTGGCCACTTACTATTAGGTGTTGCTTTATTATTATAAAAAAACTTTTTAAATACATATTAAGTAATAGTAAAGTATTTTATTACGCGCCAAATAGATGACAATTTGCATAAAATGCGGCGTTATCGTTAAATAGCAATCTGTACCAGACAATCTTTTGGTGTTCAGGTATTTAGCTGCCAACCGTTTCAATGTTAGTGCTTAAACTTAGTCTGTACGGGTAAGTTAAGCGATAATATGAAATTGATTATAAATACAGTACCTAATTAATTTATATATTTTGGAAATTATTTTTTTCAGTATGCATAGACCTATAGTTGTATATAACGGACCCATAGTGAGCTTATTTAGTGAAAATTTTAATTTTTTTTATTAAATCACAAGTCAAATATTTTCAATTAATCAGAAGTGTGAAAAGTCGGGTCCTTTACATTTTCTAAAAGTATAAATATACATAGGTGATGTGACATAAATAACGACATAGAGGAAAGCGGGGTATAGACAACAACAATGGCGAATGTCGGGGCTCACTCGCGAGCATTGTAGCGTGGCGCGGGAGGCGTTACGAATCAATGGAGGGAATTATCGGAACTAGGAAGACATGGAGTGGTTTTAAATTAAATATTACAGAAATATAAAAAATACGTGCTGAAATGCAGTACCAAACAAATTATAATGTTTATGTTCTTTACGAGGCAAGATAAAGGCATTTGTTATATATTTAAACTTTAATAATTAATTACCACAAAAAATGTTTCACTGTGTAAGAATTTTTAATATCTACGTTCTAATTATATTACACAATATGACGTAGAAATACTTAAAAAATACACTGTAACGGGCTAATTGATTAATATAAGTATATTAATTATTTCCTTTTTTCCTAAATTTTACAGATGTCTATAAAATAATTAATGAATTAATAATAATGGTAAAGGTTAGTACAGTTTCAACTGCGGTACGAGGTAAAAATAAATACATAGTTAGGCTACGTAAAACAAAGAGTGATGTCGTTATATAAAGGAATTGAATCTTTATATTTACTGGTGCTAAACGGCACATGCATATATGAGTATATTTGATTTTTATAATAAACATTAAAAAGTATTTATTCTGCTCATTTTTATTGATCAAAAAATACACATTAATTAGCTTCTTCATAGAAATAAATTGTCATAAATAGTGTTTAATTATAATTATTTTTATAAAGCAAAAGCCATCTCTATATTTCTCGCTGTGCCAGATTAGTCCGTCCCACGCAGCGTATCGGTTGAAGAGGTAAATGAAATGCTATCCGGAGGGGAAAACTTAAATTACTGAATTTGAGGGTCAAAGAAATAAGTCTTTGGTAGACACATACGACACGGCACGGTGAACCGATTGATTTGGAAATGTTCGCGGGTGCACTGGGGGTCTAAAGTCATAAATAAAACGCTCTTGTTAGGATTGATTTGATTAAAAATCTGTGAAATAAAAAGTATCCCACATTAGATTTTTTTTTTAATATTTTTACTGCGGTTTTTAGAGGGTTTCTGTCGTTATGAATACGTTATTAAATTTTACTTCTTTTACAAATATTTTACAATTATTATTTCTTAAAGTGTACACACAAAATCTACCTATATCACATACATATTTTATACATAAATATTATTTTTAAATATTTTCTGAAATTGGTAGAACCTTTGTGGTTCGAATGCGGCGGCACCACCGCCACCCCTATTTCTATTTAATAACGGCAGTGTTAAGCACTGCAGTATTCTGGCTTGAAGGGTGTGGTCAAGGAGTCATACTTATCCGAGGGATTCTAACTTAGTCCTCAGGATAGCAACGCATTTGCGGCCAATCTCTAGTAAGACTGTTCTTATCAGCGATTAATTAAAATATCCATGGGCGGCAGTGGCCACTTACCATTAGGTGGACTGCATGCTCGTTTTCTACCATAATGTTATAAAAAAATAGAGGAGTAAGTGGATATAACCTTTATTTAATAACATTATTTTTTGTCAAGCATAAAAAGCGACCATCAATAAATGGAACGCTTGCTTTGATTGAGTTCGTTACATTTATTCATTTCCCCTTGTTTCGGTTAAAACGTTTATTTTGGCTGAGGCAAAATTAATCTTACAACAACATATTAGTGTTGACTTTCCTTTAAATTTTTTAGACTTTATTCGCATCGATTTTAAATGTATGTCTAGAAGCTTAAATACTCCAGGGAATTGAACTTTCTACTTCTAAATTGTTGCAATGTTGCTTGGATAAAGGTCGTGTTTGTAATATTTTATTTGAAGCAATAAAAACGAATGACTCACTAGGTGATTAGCATAAGTTCGACTATTTCTTTAATAGAGTTATTAAGAAAAGGGAAGTAATAAAGAAAGTGACAAAACCTTCGAAGCTACTTCCATAAACCGTTTGATAAATGCATCACATTATGTCGATATAGCTTAAAATTAGGGAAGGGTCGACGTAATGACCCCGTTTACCGTTATCTGCTACGATCGCTACTACAAGGCCCTACCTAAACGCCGCCAAATTTGAAATTCGAACATCATAATCTAACTTTTCGAGGACGATGTAAAAATATAAAAAGTGTATAAGAAAAGTTTCGCGTACAACGCCATTCGAGAATGTTCTCTATCGTAATGTATTCTAAGCAGATAATCAGTTTTTATTCAAGTATATTGTAGAGAAAACATCTGCCGTTTTAGTTCGGTAAGGCGGCTCGCGCGCATTTGAAATTTTGAAAAAATGTTCCAACCCGCAACAGATGCGACTTGTCGGATTCCTAAAAGCAGATGTTTATTAAGTTCCCTCATCATAGATTAAACTCGAGGATGCCTTTGTTTTTGTTCGCTTATTGAACAATATAGCGCCTTAAATGGCATGGCCATTTGTTTCGTGATATGCGGGCAGATATAAGTAGATAATTGGTTTTGTCGTGTTTCATTATTTCAAACGCGTTTTTTGATATATCTTGCACAACTAAGTAGCGAGTTTCTTCGTGGTACGAGTTTATTAATACACTACGAGCGTTAATGACTTGTAGTTCAGTAATAAAAAGGAATGGGTAAATGTTTCCATGTTGATGTAAGAGCTAATGATGAAATAGTCGATAAGTTGATCCGGTATTTCTATGAAGAGATAAAATGTTATAACGCTTTATTAACGAATTAAGCGTTCGTTAAAGCGAAAAAAAAGTAACGAACTTTTATAGGTAGTAATTGTGAAACGGGCAGGCCTGACCCGCAGTTGAAATTTCACGGTCAATTTTTATATCATTCGTGGAAGTTAGCAGTGGTTTAATATAAAACATTTGTAACGACCTTTGGGCATGCGATCTTTGCGTAGTCTAAATATAGATGGAACAGGAAATATTTTGTTAATGTATTAGAAAACGTTATACCATTCTGATCATGCTACTGGATTCTAACGACTTTTTTGTAATCAATCAAATGTTAATTTATGAAAATGCGTAGGTATGTCAGTGGGTTCTTGAGGCTTATAATTATATGTAGGTACATATACAAGTAGGTACTTAAATTGAACACTGACTGGGTGAATAAAATTTAAACGTACTTTTAAACGTGACGTCACATAACATCAACTAACACTGATTAGTAGTGCTTTAAAACATCGTGATGGTCGGTTCAAAGCTTCGCAACTTGCTTACTTATGCTTGTTTAATTCAATCCAGTAGGTACGTACGTACTACTTTTAAACGTGACGTCACCTAAACTGGCATGGTGAGTAGTATTCCAAAATTCTACAGGCGCAATGGTTCTTCAAAGCTTCGTAAGTTATCTACTAGGTATCTTTCTATCTATCGCCTTGTTTAATTCAATCCAGTACTGCGTGCTTTTGTGACGTCACCTAAACTGGCATGGTGAGTAGTATTCCAAAATTCTACAGGCGCAATGGTTCTTCAAAGCTTCGAACGTTATCTACTATCTTTCATCTATCTCCTATCACCTTGTATAATTCAATCCAGTACTGCGTGCTTTTGTGACGTCACCTAACACTGGCATGGTGAGTAGTTCCACACAATAGCTGCCACAGGCGATTCCGGCCGCGCCCTCACGGATATAATATTTATGAGGGGTACATTCTCACTCTATAATTACGTATCGATTCGGGCCTGACGACGCCCAAATATTATTCATGCTATGACCTCTTCAATTAGATAGCCTCGCAGGAAGGTCTATGGTTCGGGATCGGTCCACTATTTCAAATTGTATACCAATTTTCATTATGTTACGTTTGGCTAAACCGATAGCTATGGATATATTGTGTAAATTTGTATTTAAAAGGCTCTACCTATTTTTGTTTTAAGTATGCATCCAGTTTTGAAAAGCTTCTGAGATTGTTAAGTGTGAATTATGTTTGTTGTTAATGCCAAATTAAGATTTTACTAGATTTCCTGTTTTTGTTTAAGTTAATTACCTATTTTCTCCGTCTTTCAACAGTTTAGGTACCTATGTAGCGTAATTTCCATACTTCAAGGATCGAAATTAAAGGTTTTCATACAAAATACGCGAAGATAATGAACGAAAGGGAAAGTGGATTCGCCACGTGACTCCGAGTCCCGTTGGCACCGTACCTGTTGCAGTCTTATTTACGACCCAAAACAATCGCTTCATCTCGCGCCGTCCATATAATGCGCCCGTAAAACCCGATTCTTTACACGATTCAACATTTAGCCTTGCATAACAAGCTTTTGTTTATAAACAAAGCCTCAAGGACTCCAATACCACGCTTACGGTGCCCTTACATTTTTGTTTAGTAACAAAATGACATCCGGAGGGAAAACGCGCGTTCGCTACCGCGAATTAGTTTATCACACATTACATTAGACGTTCGAAATTTGAATCTTTTTTTTTCAAACATATTTATAACAAAGTGACATATAAGTGTAAATAAAATTGAGTTGTGTAACCGCTTTGGAGCGATAACCTGGGATTCCGTTTATCATCAATAACGTATTTACGACGTTTTATTACTACACGAAGTTTTATGAGCCGTTGAGTGACGTTTATACGATGTTCTCGTAACAGACGGTGTGGCTACGAAGACGCATAATATTCACATCAGACGCGAATAAATGTGTACCTTTTCATATAAGTGACCATGATTAAGTCAATGACGTGTTTATGGGCGCACCATACATGGAGAGCGCAGCAAAACAGCTAATTCATGGCTTCATTAGCTGAAAGGTAATTTGCATTTTTAAATAGGCGTTTTTATGAGAATTTCACTCGCAAATAATAAGTGAAATTTAAACAATAATAGGTGCATTTCATATTCTGATCAACTACAAACTTTTTATTAGTTCACAAAACTTTAGACAAATGAAGACATAATTATTTTAATATTTATCCGCTTAATTATATATGAAGCGTTATATTTTATGCATATCAGATAAATTAATTTAACTTATCAAGAAACATTAATTAAAGTTTGTATGCATGTAACAAAACTGACATTTTGTGATTATTTACCTAAAGTACCTCTAGTTAGATATTACTTTTGGTAATCAAAATAGATTACATATAAAATTATAATGATAAACAGTATCTAGTTACATTAAATTGACATTTAATTTTAATTTAGTGAATCAATAAATACATGATTTATTTTAATCATAATAAACGTTATTGATGAGGTGAGCTGATCAATCTATACAAGATCATTGACAGATATAAATATGTACCATATTGTTAATCACTAAAGCTTTTGGACTACACAAAAAAAAAACATGCAAAAACTGTTCTATCTAGTGAGGAATGGCCGCCGAAACGTCGGGTGGGGAGATCGGGGTAGAGTGGGGACAAAAAACTAATAATAACAGCGTGTGTCACCCCATCACCGCTGTCCCAAACGGGCCGCACCTACCCGTCACTCGTGTGAACTTTGTAGGCCATGTTGGATCAGACAGATTTGGACCGATCTTATTTTTTCCTTTATTTCTTCAACGGATGGGAGATAAGGAAAAGACAGTTCAGTTCAGTCAATTTCAGATGTATTTCTTTAACCATATGTTATCCATCAAACTTATTTTATGATTTAGATATACTATAATTTAAAAATTAACTCGTAAAACCTAACATAATTATAATTATTTATTTTATTAATAGGATTTATAACGCTTTGATTTATTTACTTTCAAGTATATAAAACAGAAAGTGATTAATTGATTTATAGCTAGCTTGAAGTAATTATGTATTTATCTAACATTATAATTGTTATGATTTATGTAACTATGTTATAAGGTGAGTATGTGTTACAATTTATTAAGTTTCCTGTCAAACTACATTTATCTACATTATCAAACGACGCGCAAAACCAGCGTCGTGTATTACTGGCGTAATTCATAAAATAATTTGATTTACGGCGCACCCATTATCGAGGTGGTCCAAGTGAGTAATCTGTAGTGTAATCTACCGTAATTATAACATACTGGGCTAGTGTAAGTCACGATTTGAGCTATCTAGGCAGGTTAAGTTTAAAAAGCGCTTGTTTCTCTACTAGATGTACGTAGATGCGGTACCCGGTATCTGATTATAATCGCGACCGACTCCACGTTGGTGGCACACCTGGCGTTGCTAAAATATTGTTTTATAAAACATTTTATATCGTTTATCGTTCGTTTTTTGTTTTGCATTTAATTAAATTTCTTTATATTTTAAAGTACTTATCAGCTAACTTATCAATGTATCGTGTAAGTTGAGTTGTTTTTAAGTTAATACGTTTTAATAAGATTGAAGGTTTATTTTATAAAAAGGAGTCAACTTACTCAACTAGTATTAAAAATTAAATCCAAATACCATTACAGGTATGTCAAATAAAATACTATAGACGCCCTAAATTACATTTACTTATTTGATTTTACTTTAAAAAATACAAATAATAGATGTACCTATTGTATACAAATAAAATACATGTCTATAGTAGCTAATGCACGTCATTTCATTGACATTAAAAATATAAATGTAGTGTGTGCTTGATATTGATCATTTTTGGCACCCTGTAGGTAAGTAGTTAGGTCAAAAATCAACGACCGAATCCATAAATTATCTCTATCCAAGCGATAAAAGCACCACGATTAGATGTAAAGTCATAAGAGTTAATCCAAAACAGTCGGTGTGCCTCTATCCTAAAGTTAAGACCGTGAGTCAAAGCAGCGATAATCCTGGATGTAAACACGCGCAACACGATCACTTCGGAGGCCGTAGCTCGCCCTTGCTCAAATGTAAACTATCTGTACCTATGTACTAACACAACTGTTCCTATTTTATTTACTTGAGAATGAAACTTGTTTGGAAATATTGCATATCTAATAAAACATGTCAGTCCGTTATAATATAGATACGTTTTATACCTAAGCCTATATACCTATGGAAACTCATAAAATAAAAAATTAAATTAACATAAGATTAGTTTAGTAAATTTTAAGTTCCATCAAAAAGGAGGAGGTTCTTAATTCGGCTGTATTTTTTTTTAGAATTTAATTTCCTGTAAAATTAAATTACATTATTATTTTGTTAAAAATGAATTTCCGTAGTTACGTTTATAGACAAATTAAATAAATGATTAATTTCTTAGATATGGCTGTATTAAAAAAATAGGGACAAAGTCACGCTAAATTAAATTCAAATATCGAAAGAGGAAGTCGCCTCGCCCTCGTCTCTCCGAGATTTATTATATTTGTCCTCCGCTTATTTCATTATTGCTTGCCGCTCTAAAACAAACGTATTTAATATTTTAAGTTGGAACTAATTCTATGTCAATAACGCAATGATTATATATATACTCTATATAATAGCAAAAATCATATGTGTTAAAGATTAATAATGAGGTGAAAATATTTTTATTTATCCACCAATATCATTTTGTGTATTGATTGAAAGAATGCTGCCTACTTACCTACAAGATTTAGACAAGAAAATATTGTAAGGCAATTTTTTATCTGTATTAAACCCACTTTTTAAGCTTTGAAGGTTTGGAAATTGCCCTTTTATAAAATTAAGTAGGTATTACAAAAAAACTAAGAAGTTGAACGGTTCCATGAATTTTGAATCAAATTGGTATCTCAATTTTCCCTAACTTAATTACGGGAATGCATGACAGTAAAAAAGCGTTGTGCCTACCTTATACAATCTGGCAGAAAAGTGATAAACGGCAAAGGGATTTAATGGATTGAGCGCTTCAAAACAAGAGAAATTCGAGGGGTTTCAACCTTTCGGTATGTAAATAGGATGAAAATCGTTTTCTAACTAAAAGCGCGCAAAAAGTTTTGATGGTCTCCCGCTGAGAATGTAGTATACCGAAAAAATACGAATCAAATACAGTACTGACAGTATTTTTATATTTTATATTTATACATATAATAAACGAGCAAGCAGTCTATCCGAAGGTGACGGGTCATTGCCTTCCATGGACATCTGAAATTAACCTTAGATAAGAGGTCAACCACAGATGCGTTGCTACCCCTGAGGACTAAGTTGGAATTTCTCCGATAATTATATTTCCCTTACTACATCCATAAAACATGATCTTCACAGCTTTTAACACTGCTGTCATTAGGCAGAAATAAGCAGTGTTGGTTCTGGATTAAAAACTCTAAAGGTTCTAGAACCTTAAATAAGTACCTAATACCTATAAATTAAGCTTGATGAAATTATATTCAAATAGCTCGCTAACCCAATTTTCTTTAATGAAACAGCTAGAACATGCGATTGCAATAACAATTTCGTTTACAAGTGTGACAAAATTCTCGTAATTTTTTACATATACAATCACTCATGAACCGAAAGCATGAATGAATATCTGTCCCGTTCACACTTGGGAATAACCTTATCAATCTAACACGAATCGAACAATAGCGTCACATGTTTGATTTATACAGTCGTTTAGTAGAAACATTACGGATAATTATAGTCGGACCGCGTGATGTTAATGCTTTTGCGATATTTCAGTTCAACACAAAAAGTGACGGTAAATTAGGTATGACTAATTAGCGAGAATTGATTAACGATTAACGCAATTATATAAAAATATTTAAGTGGGTATGCAAGTTACGTAAGTTAAGTAGGTAATGAATTTTGTCTTATTATTATTTTTAATTTTAATTTTTTTTAACGATTTTTTTCTTATTTCAGGTACGTACGCAGTTATGGCTTTATGACATTGGTCGGTAACCTGGAGTCGGTGAGTTTCCTTGTGGCCCGTAAACCTTTGCAGGACGGTTTTTTCGTCGTTGTTCTTCCGAATTCCTCCGTCATTATCTCAGGTAGCTACTACGCGGCCGGCGTTACCAAAAGGTTACCCATCGCTGTGTTATTAAATAATTAGTAATAATACATATTTTCTTAACATCAAGAAAATAACATACAATTCTGTAGTTTTAGGTATGAGTATTTGTATATTCGTATAAGTGTATGTAGGCGCTTCGCCTGGATCTTTCATCAATATTTCAAAACTAAACCTAACTAATCGTCTTTTAATATCTCTTCCTAGATATATCACCAAACAAAACGTTCAAAAAGTTTCCTAGTTACATAGATTACTTGTTGCCGAACAAATCTTAAATTGCGACCTGTCAATTCGGCGCTAGGTACAAATCCCAAGACGTCTCGCGCGTGCTACACTCCACAAAGCCGAACAGAAGTAGGAGCTCAGCTCGCGAGCTTTTCAAGGGTGGTGGCTGCTTTCGGCGGGAAAGCTTCAAGGGGTGGGAGGAGGGGGGGATGGCTCGTATTGATTTAGGGCCGTCGGCGACGGGGCTATGTACTGTAGGTAGAGCCGCCGTCGCTTGATGCGCTTTCTTTACGATGGACGATGCGTTTTCGGGTTTTGTGATTGAAGCTACTAAGGCGATATGTAAATATCAATTTTTACGTACATGATTAATGTAATGTCTGATTAGTAGCTACCTTTTAATGAAAACAATGATAGGTTTAACGGCGTTGTACCTTAATTAATCGTTCTATTTTCGTAGTTAATTTTAATGAATAAAGTACAAATGAATAGTCTTAAATGCTAATAGAGTTTAATTACTATAGATACATATAAGGTATATTTGTATTCTTAGTAATAAAAATAACCCATTTTAAATTAAGTTCTCACTTTCAAGATCTTTATAAGAGATTAAACAATGATCGATTAAACGGCTAATCCAATGTAATCTATAATCAGATAAGAATAATGGGTAATATTATGGAGGTGATTTCGTTCAGCCATTATTCAAAGTCAACACGTGAGGGTATATTGCACAACGCACGTTTTTTTTTTATTTCATAGAAGTAGCAAACGAGCATGCAGTCCACCTGATGGTAAGTGGCCACTGCCGCTCATGGACATTTGTAATCAGTCCCAGATAAAAACATAGTCTTACCTTGGTCTTACCTGAGTTGGGTCACAAATGCGTTGTTACTCTTATGTTGGAACGCCTCGAATAAGTATGTCTCCCTTACCACACCCTTCAAGCCAGAACACAGCCGTGCTTAACACTGCACATATTTGCATTTTAAACTTTTAAAGACATTAAGAATTTCTACAATATTTTAATTAATCATAATAGTTAATAAATGGTTATGATACAATAATATAAATAATATGTTTTATATAAGCTATGGATAAACTTAGAATTACATTACAATATTATATGGGTATTATTGCTGTCATAAATATAAACATAATGTTAAATAAAAATTAATGATCACACATGCCTTAAATTTATAGAGCCTGAGTCATCAAGACTTCACTAGCCTTACCTTAAAACATACAAACTATCTAATACATTTTATGCCGAATATATAGCTAAAATAATTATTTTTGCAAGCGCTTTCCTATGCTGCAGCGCTGGATTCCCACAGGACGCCCTAGCGTCGAAGATTTAAATGGATATTTAACTTTAGTCTCAAGGAACCTAAAGTCTATTGCTTTTAACGTCCTCCGAGTACGAAAGCTTTTTTCTTAAGAGGGGAACTTACCGAGCTTTTAGCAAATGGTTTAAAATCGCCTTATTTAAAAACTTGTAGAAACTTTTAAAACTGGGAGCTAGATTTTGTCGTCTCTAAAGACTTTCGGTGTTGTGTTGAGATTTTGTGCTTTACATTTTAATAGAAAATGTACTAAATAAGTATATTTTACATTTATGTATACCTTGAAAGTTTATAGGTAATTTATATGATATCCATAACGAATTAATTAGTTATTATTGAATGAGCTTACCTTTATGTAAACGCTTAACATATTTTATAAAGCAACTAAAATGTAATATGTATATAGGTTCGGTATAAAATATTCATCTACCCTTATTATAATAGTTCTATCCCCTCTATGTCTCTTAGCCCAATCATTAAAATAAAAAAAATAACAATACCAAAAAGTGAAAGTAAGAGCCTTAGCGATCAATAAATAAATTGTATTGTGTCTTGGAAAATAAAGTTCACTCGTATAGGTACATATAAAATGCTATCATAAAAACTAACAGTTAGTAAGGTGTGCCTTCTATGAGGTAAATTATTTCATAAATTATTTTGTAATCCGCCATGAAGATGTACTGGTCATAAATGTCGTTGATAATGGCCACAGAGTAAGCACGAACAGAGTATGGCCTCCTATTTTCGTCAAATTATTATCGAACTCTATTATCATTTAAATTAAAAGACTGTTAATGGCAGCAGTTATCATGTTTCAGTAATCAACAATAATTACAAGCAATTAATGTATTAATATTAATTAGTCATGTCAACCAGTGACTGCATATTGTGTACCTACTATAACTACTTCTTATTTCTTCATTTGTATTTATTGGTATTTGAATAAGTATAAAAATATATTTAATACAAAACATATTTAATAACGCATTTAATTCTAACGTATTAGATTAAAAAATGTTTGATTAACTTTTTCATACTATGAAAAAGGGATTTATTCCAAAGGATTAGTACGGGGATAGAACTTAACCAAAAATAACGATAGCCCAATACATCATTTCTGTTAGAAACATTATTATCGAGTGATACATTTATTAAATGAAAGAAAACAGATAAATAATTATTATCCACTAGCATAAACAAAATTTAAGCTATTTAAAACAATAACAATATTACTACGCATTTTAATGTATATCTCTGTTTGCTAAAGTACTCTGTAGATGAGTAAAAAATTTATGATAGTGGAGTTGCCTGCGCCTACATTTTACAGCCGATTTCGGCACCGCTTCCTACTTATTTTAATTGCTGTTTTAATTACAATACCGTTGATAACAATTATAATCTTATAACCACAACACACCAATCACACTATTGTTTTTGTACACACACAAACAAACGTAGTTTTAATATTCCGTTTCAACCATTAAATCTGCGAGTTCAAAAATATGAAATTAAATCATCATAATAAATAGCTTAAGATAAAATACTTCCACAAATAATATAATAATTGCTCTTATCAGATATAAAAACTTTCGTACTATCATAACTTATATTTTTATGCCAGCCAAGTTATATTTGCAATTCACATACACAGTCGCCTGCCAGGTA
This sequence comes from Urbanus proteus proteus, assembly GCA_018251915.1. Lineage (NCBI taxonomy): Eukaryota > Metazoa > Arthropoda > Insecta > Lepidoptera > Hesperiidae > Urbanus > Urbanus proteus. Next base: position 16,232 of record DWPV01002205.1, read on the forward strand.
TGACTTCTAAGTTATATTTTATTTATAACTAGGTTCGTAAAGAATCCCTCATTGTAATTTTTACTACTTTTTCTCGATTAACTCTCAAGTTTTTGAAAAATATTACCTGATCTTAATCGAATTAATTAATGAAATGAATTGATTGATCGAATTAAGTAACGTTTTCTATTTTATTTTATATATTTGTATAGCTCAGTTTTACAAGGTTCGAAACTTAAAAAATATTATATCGATGTAAAGTATTCATAAAATGAATGAAATCATTCACAGATGCAACTCTATCTCACAGTCCCATCTCTAAAAAACGTGTTAATTACTCAAACTCACAGTGGATGTCATTTACTCACACTTTTGATTTATTTGAAACCGTGAAGAGAGCGGGCGTACCTCATTGGCGAATCGAGTTTAAATCGAGTTGGACTAGATCGACTCGATTTTCAATAGTAAGATGTCTACCGGAAACCAGCGGGTGTTCTGTCTCATAATTATATTCACGGATGATATTTTTGAACTTTCACGTGAGCTCTTTATATCGTTTTTTTCCTAAACTTTGTGATTTACGTCACCAGTCGGATTCTCTGAATGTCGGGAAGCGTCGAAAGCTTTATGTGACTTCCAAATTTATTTTGTTTTAAACGATCCTATAGTCCTGTTGCCCACATATTTTTGGTGAGAAAGCTGTGAAAAAATTGTAGACGTCCTTATTCTGGCAGTTTGTTGAAAGAGATCGAGAGTAGTCTATGAATATTGTAAGATTATTAATTTAATTGCCGATTTATATTGATATGAGGCGATCATCTTAATCCTTGGAATTGACTTTAGATAAAAACCTTTTCAATATGATATTCGATGGCAGTGATTTTTACTATCAACTGATAAAATTGTTAAATAATGAATGATCAGAATATATAGCTTTTGCCCGCGGCTTTGTACACATCTCTACTATATAATAGAAGTTATTATACATTTAAACCCTCCTCTTGAATTACTATCTATTAAATAAAATCGCATCAAATCAGTTGTGTACTTTTAAAGATCTAACCATATATAGGGACAGGCAGTGCAAAGCGACTTTGTTTGTATTAAGACTCCTTGTTACATTTCGTTTAGGATTTACAAAAATGCTAATACTAAAGTCCATTAGTATATCAAAAGCTGCATTTCCATTACACAAGCTGCATTCACCTCAAACAATTAGCGCACTGGAGTGTTACTGAGGAGTCCGTTCCTTTTCTCTGTTAGTTTTCGCTCTCGTGCACTTTTCCGGGAAAAGAAAGGAAAAGATTTACGTCCCGTCGGTTCTTCCGTCGGTTTGTAGCAGAAACATTAGTGTTGTAGCTTGCTTGTTTTCGTTTTACGAATCATAGCTGACTGAAACATTATATTGTTAAATTATTACCAATAATATTTAAAAAAAAGTTATTTTGGATGTAGGTTTTTATTAACAAAATTTGAACTTAATTCCACAATTAAGTAAAACGCAAGTAAAAAAAAACATTTGTTAACAAACCAAAAAGTACTTTCTATACTCATAGCCACTAGAATTTTCTCCGGTGTCGTGGGTGCCATGGGCATACGAAGACGAATACACAAACACCTGGAACAGAAATCTAAATCTGTCAGGCCAGGAATCGAACCC